>CAAKHB010007377.1:0-23121 GCA_901007665.1 Aeoliscus strigatus
GTCCTCTCTCCCTCTGTCTTCTGTCCTTACCCCCTCTGTCCTCTGTCTTCACTCCATCTATCCTCTGTCCTTTGACCCTCTGTCTTCTGTCCTTACTCCCTCTGTCCTCTGTCTTCACTCCATCTATCCTCTGTCCTTTGACCCTCTGTCCTCTGTCTTCACTCCATCTGTCCTCTGTCCTTTGACCCTCTGTCTTCTGTCCTTACTCCCTCTGTCCTCTGTCTTCACTCCATCTATCCTCTGTCCTTTGACCCTCTGTCTTCTGTCCTTACTCCCTCTGTCCTCTGTCTTCACTCCATCTATCCTCTGTCCTTTGACCCTCTGTCCTCTGTCTTCACTCCATCTGTCCTCTGTCCTTTGACCCTCTGTCTTCTGTCCTTACTCCCTCTGTCCTCTGTCTTCACTCCATCTATCCTCTGTCCTTTGACCCTCTGTCTTCTGTCCTTACTCCCTCTGTCCTCTGTCTTCACTCCATCTATCCTCTGCCCTTTGACCCTCTAACTTGTGTCCTTACTCCCTCTGTCCTCTGTCTGTACCCTCAGCGTCACTCGATTGAACTGTGAGGTGACAAACAGACGCGTCTCAAGCCGTCGTCGGTGGGGACGTAGTGTATGTGTGTGTGGTGTGTGTGGTACGGATGTGGTACGCTGAGGTTCTTCAGGATGAAGCCCTGACCTCCATTCCTCCAGCGCCAGCGTCTCGGAGCAGCCGGCGCAGCGTCAGGAGGTTGTGACATACACGTGTACAAGTGTCGGCGTCGCCTCAGGAACGCAGCGGCGTGACGAGAGGCCAGCGAGCCGAGGCTCCACGGGACACATCTAATCACCTCCGAGTGTCTCAGCACGGCATCATCGCTCAGTTCTCACGGGCCGTTTGCCGAGTCAGCTGAAGACAGCGAGAGAAAAGTATGAACGTGTTATGTTTTGTTGAGTCCGGTGAACGACAGGCAGTGAGTGAACGTGTGTGTGTGTGTGTGTTTTTAACAAACTGCTATGCACAACTTGGTTTTCAACCAGAAATGCCATCACAGCGAGTTACCGACTCACCTTCACGTGTAACGCACCATCAGTGCTGCTCTGTACCTCCTGCAGCGGGGGCGGGGCTTAGAGCCACACAAGTCTATGTTACTACTACTCACATTACCAGGAGTTCTAAGTGTGTGTGTGTGTGTGTGTGTGTGTTCCTCAGTACCGACAATCAATAACAACCAGTGCAGGAACAGAAACGAGCACCGGGGAGAGTGAACACACCGTATAGGGAGGGCACGTGATTAAATGTGTCATGTGACCACATTGTTTACTCCTGTAATCTACTCCGTTGCTGGGAGACCGCCAAGGTCCAGAGGAAGAGGAAGAAAAACTCTGTGCTGTTTCTTCCTGAGGACCGGTTTGACATCTGAATGGTTTTCAGGAAACCCAAACTGAATCTGACTTGTGGGTCATGTGACCTCTGTCTGGATGGTCATGTGACCTCTGTTGACTTTTACGTCACTCTGATCCGTCACGGTTCTGTGGTGGCGGGAGGGGCGGAGTCACACATCTCCCAGTAAAATGTAAAAATGTAAAGGCTGCTCCTTGTTCACGCACGCACGCACGCACGCACGCACGCACGCACGCACGCACGCACGCACGCACACACACACAGTGAATGACATCCCAAACGTCCTCCTGCATGTTTAATGTTCATGTTTCATTATTGAAACATCTTGTGTGTGTTAATCACAGGAGAGTTCATAACAGCCAGAGATAAATACGTCAATCATTCTTAGCGCAGAACATCCTCAAACCATGTCCATAAAATATCAGCTGATGATGACATGTTAGACAGGAAAAAAAATTGAATATTGAACCAATAATTCATTGCTGTTACTTCTGAAGCTGCAACGTCACACTGATGAATATTGATAAACGTCAAATCATATATACATGAACCTAGGTTTCAAGTGAAACAAAACAAACTAAATTAAATTAATAAAGTAAATTAAATTTACTCAGTGTCTGAGGACATTTTAAAATACAATTTTAAAACAGTTTGTGTCTTTTCTATGTTTCTCTGTATTTCTGCAGCAGTTTGCAAATGCAAATACAAATGTTTTGTATGATAGATAGATACATAGATATATAGATTCGTTCAGTTGTCGTATCCAGACTCGATGCAGCCGACTCGCTCTGGCTGCTGCAGGTCATTGAGACATCCGCCGTGACGCAGGTGATCTCGCGTCCACCGTACAGATCTGTTGGGTCTCTCGTTCCCGCTGCTCGTCAGACCACTGATCAGCTGCTGGGGGAATAAACAAACCTTCTCCGGTGAGATGTTTGGAAAGAACATTCCTCTCGGCAGCGGTTCCATTAATCGTGCCCGTAATTCAATTACAGCCTATCTGGGCAAACGCAGGAAGAAGCCAGTGAGATCATTCCCATTGTGTCCGTAATTAACATCCCTATCTGCTGCCGCGCCCGTTCAAAGAGAGCTGAGGGCAAACGAAGGCCATGGGAACTCCATAAAAATGTAAATCTTAGTCAGCTGTTAATGCAAATCACTGTGCAGCTCAAATCCTGTTTGATTTACAAGTCGACTTTCATTTTTACGTTTTGCTTGATTTCAATTTTGCTTTTTTTTTTGTTAAGATCAAGAAAAGCTTAAATTCAAACAGGGGAAGGAAGGTTGTTGAAATGATTAAACAGATGCTTCTAGCCACTTTTCAAACGAACCAGATTGTTGGTTTGTCTGTGGTCTGGACGTCCTCGGCTGCACCTCAGCTGGTGATGGTTGCAGACGAACCGACCAATCAGCTGATTCTCTGTGACTGTGTGACGTACAACAAACATGACAAAGATGGCGGACGTTTGGATGGACAACAAGGACACGTGGACCTTTTTTGACCAGTAGCTTGAAATGCTATGCTAACAAATCCACCAAGAGAAACATCAGAGCGCACGCTGCCGTGTCTTACTGACAAGTGCAGCTGACTGACAACTACAGCTCACAGCCACTGTCACAGTCAGACGTCACAAAAAACCATGAATAACAGTCGGATTCAACTCTAGGAACATTTGAGCTCTGTGGTGGCTTTGTTCTGTGCTTTACGGCACCTGTTTCCATAGAAACGACAGGGGTTTTCGTGATGACGAGTTGTAGATGTGCCATCTGATGAGCAAAGGATTCCAAATCACATCACATTAGTGATCATTAATAAATCATCTTTACTTAATAATGAACAACTAAATCATAAATCATGTATTCATTATTATACTTTTGAAACAATTAGCAGCTAATTTTGAAATATTCCTCCTGAGCTGTAACTGATTATATCATCTGATCAGACATTGATCACATATGTTTCACATGTGTTTTTAAAATCTTTGTTTACAAAACACATGAATTTCAAGTGAATTATGTGTTCAATAAACGTGACCTCCTGCCCCCCCCCCATGGCGGACATATTGTCCAGATCTCAGCAGGAAGTGGGTCGATGACCTTCCTCAACCTTCTCCCTCTTTTCTCCCGCGTCATCCTTCCATTTTCCGGGCTAATGGAGCTCGCGTTCGCCGCTGTGGACGGACGGACTCTCGGGCCTCATGCAAACTTCATGACCCCCGTGATGTCGCTTCTGCGACGCGCTGTACGACTGACGTGTCGTTCGGTGTTGCACTTATTCTCACCCTGATTTCTGGTGAATTATTGATGGTGGCCGGGGTCAGCGGCTGCTTTTAGCGCTCCCTGTGGGACGTGTCAGGGCGCAGCGCCGCATCGGGCCTCATCAGATCATCACCAGCCAGACGCCACAGAGACCAAAACTTTCCCGTAACAATGCTCCTAAGCACCCTGAGGAGTGTGTGTGTTCACGTTTTTTTTAAAAATCCAATGAGATAATTATTTGACTTTTACAACAGGAGGCAAGATTTTTAAATATTTGAAGTATCAGATTCTCTTTAGGAGTGACCAGGATGGACAGGATTAGGAATGAGGTCATCAGAGGGACAACACAGACAGGAAGGTTAGGAGAAAAAGATAGAGAGGCTAGATTGAGATGGTTTGGACATGTGCAGAGGAGGGACAGTGGATACATTGGTAGGAGAATGTTAGAGATGGAGTTGGAGGTAGGAGACAGAGAGGAAGACTAAAGAGGAAGTTTATAGATGCAGTGAGGGAGGACATGGAGGTAGTTGGAGTCAGAGTAGAGGATACAGAGAACAGGGAAAGATGGAAATCGATGATTCGCTGTGGCAACCCCTGAAGAGGGACAAAGCCGAAAGAAGAAGAAGAAGAAGAAAGTACAGAAATATTGAAGATACAACATGCAATATAAACTGCAAACAACAAATTGTGTCCGAATTAAGAGGAATTCATTCACTATTTTCTGTGGTTATTGCACATACTTGATATTGCAGTGGGACCAAAATGTATATGATAGAAGACTAACACAGACTGAGACTGATGTAACTGATGAAACTAGACTAGTACAAATGCCTCGCTGGTAAAAATATATATTTTTTAACGCTGGAAAATATTGTCAAACTATTAAAAACAGTGTGGTGTTATTTTAAATATTAATGTCCACATCTATATATCATATAAAATCATATTTGCACATATAATAAAAATAGTTATAAAGAAAAAATAAAATGTAAGCAGCATTTGTTTATGGTGCTGTTTTCTGTTTCATCAGAAAATCACATTCGCATATAAATTCACTTTGTTTTCAAGCGCCTCTGTTCGGATTGAGCAGAAACAAAAGAGCAAAGAAAAAGCCATGAATATTAGATAAACACACTCTTTCAGCCGTCCCTGTGTTCCATGACTGTGTGTTGTCTGTTCTTTGTGTTCTCGAATCATCTTCTCAGTGGTTCTGCTTCATAAGATATTAACGCCAGCATCCATTATGGATTATGATCTGATTGAAGCTGAGTTTTCCCACCGTGCCCCGTTAGTGAACTCACCATCCCAAACAGGTTTCATCCCGGTTTCCAACTCAATCATCGTCACCAATCCAGGTGTTTCCCACCGTAGAAACATCTGTTTTCTCCAGTTCTCATCAATCTGAGAAGTTTTTTTTCCTTCTTTTTTTCCCTTTTTTTTGGGGGTCGTCGACATGACCTCACACAGAGTATTGTGGGTAATTGGCCAGCTACCGCTGTCCTCCACCAGCTTCTGCTGTAAATTGTTAGCGATTAAAGCTCCAGTATGAGCGACTTCTTGGCGCCGCCCCCTCCTCCGTCTCCTGCGCTGAGGGTTTGTGTTGCTCTGGTTTTCTTCTTCTTTTATTTTTCATTTCTAGGGCTTGTGAGTGTTTTTGCACAAGTAACATGAAATCAAATATATTGTATTATTATTTACAATATATTATTATATTATAATATGTTATAAACAAATATTTATTTAATATAAATAATCATACACTTTGTTATTGTTTCTCATATTTACAAATAAATATAATAACACAACAGATATAATGCTATATAACATTATACATTTGTTTAATCATATTAATGTGAAATGATCACGTTATAACACACAAAAACCTGTTTTAAAAAAGGTTTCCTAGTAGGATGTGATGCTGATTCTTGTTCCCCTGCTGTGGTTCTCCATGTTGAGCTGCTGAATGGACAAACTCTAGATTTCTCCCGCCAGCTTCCGCTCGTCTGCAGCCCAACGTTTCCACCTGAATCTCCACCTCTGGCCCGCCCACATCAGTCTGGCCCCTCCCACACAAACCGACCTCTTTGCACTTGTTTCCTCCCCAACGTAGAAGTCGCCCACATCTGACTCCTCCTCCCCTCTCTCTCCGTCATCCATCTCTGTCCCGTCCATCTCTCTCACCATCCCTCTTCCTGTCTGCGGCGCTCTCATCTCGCTCTTTCTTCCTCTCTGTTCATGTTGTTGCTTAGTAATTCATCTTCTCTGCCTCCATTTTTAATCCTCCTGCGTCGCTCCTCCTCTCGTGTCCTGTTGTTCTTCAGGAGTCCCCTTTTTAATTTGGTCATTTGTGATCATTTTAAACTGGTAATATATGTCGAAGAACATTAGTTGACTCGTACTTCACGTGACTACGTGACTGAAACATATTTGTGATTGAAGAGATGAGACGAGGGTGTGAACATGAGGGTGTGAACATTTTTTTCTTTCAAGGTGTTTGAGGTCTGTCTGAAAGATGCTAATGAGTGTTTGTTCATCTAGATCATTGTCAATTAAAAAAATTCATATCCAATAATAGAACTTTTAAAAATCGTCATCTCGTCCCTTGTTTTTTATGATAAGTAAAAACTATATATGATATACAGTATATCTAATTAACCCTTTCATACAGTAATTATTATAAAAAAGAGCAATGTTTGTTTTCCAAACAAACAGGACATTCATGTTCAATTGTATTTAATTTTTGGATTTTGTTTAAATTACATTTTTATGTGTCTGATTTAAATTCCTCATTGAATTAAATGTGTTCATGTTGGTAAAACTGAATACCGGTGACACATTTGGGAGACCTTTGACCTTTTTCACATTTTGATGGAGACGATAGTCCACAGTTTGGAAATATTATTTACAGTCTCAGTAAGTAAAGAGAACGAATTTTGATTTTAGGGGATATAAAAATGGGAACAAACAACACGAGCTGATTTGGGTTCTGTTATTTTGGTTGTTTTGTTTCTTAGCAAACCGCCCAAATCCACAAAGGTCAAGTGGGGTCAGGTTATTTTTTCTTGACCTCGTCTTCCTCGGGTCCCTCTCCGTATGCTGTCTCGACGCTGCGTACTTCTCCTCGCCGTCTGTCTTTTCGCGTCGGCTGGAATGACAACCGGCTGTCACCGCCACCGAAGCCCAGCCGACCACCGAAGCCGACAGCTGCGCCAATGAGATCGTTCACCGGACGTCTCTGCGGGCGGAACCTGTTTTTGATGCTTGTTTTATTTTATTTATTCAGTACCTTCTTTTTGGGCCTTTGTTTCTGTGTGTGTGTGTGTGTGTGTGTGTCTTTCGGATGATTTTAATCCAAAAAGACAAAATATATCTGACTATTTTCCTCCCTGATGCCTCCTGGGCTCCTGCGGGCAAATCATCATTTAAACATCAGCTGTCAGTAGAATAAAAGCAGGAAAGTGCTCATGTTTTATTCACGGCTTCTAATTCTGGACAGTTTCTCTTTGTGGCTCGTCTGCGTTGCTGTTGTCTCCATCGGGTGTCTGCCGGGGTCATAGCTGCTCAGCGACATGACAAGTCATTGGGAACAAGAACGTGTGTCTGCAGCGGCAGCAGTCAGTATGTGTGTCTGCAGTCCTCGGGCTCAGACCGTTTGTGCCCATAGAAAGACGGGGAAAGTTGAAGAGAAGCAGCATCAGGCCTCTGCAGCTGGATTGATGCTTCTTCTGCGTGGGATTAGTATCGTAGTCCTACACCACCGTTGGCGTATCTACTCTGTGTTGAATCAGCCGCTGTGTTTAGGTTTTTCTTTGTTCCCTTCAAACGCTAGAAGGAATCTTGTTACTGCACTAACTAAGATGGCTGTCATGTTCCACTCGTCAGACAGCTTTATGATGGAACACTGAAGGGACGCTCCAAGAGTACATGACACAAACAGCTCCCTATGTTCCCTGTGCTACGCCACACCCCACCCTCCACTACACCCTAAACCCCAGCCTCCATAAACCACTTTAAACATGTCTGTAACTGCAGCAGCAGAAGGACGCAGATCTGACGGGTCCAAGACACTTCGTCTGTCTCAGCCCGCTTCACTTCGGTCTCCACTAGCAACATGTGGACGCAGCTGAATCTGCCTGGTTTGAAATAGATTGTTTGATTGTTTTTCTTCTTTCTGACACATCCAATCCACATTTTTATCCATGAACACATGCAGCGTTTGAAAAATGGTGTGTGACAATTAAATCACCGTTTTCACTTTTTAATTGCCGAAGAAGAAATTAAATTCCACAAGCTCATCGCTCAGGCCGACCTCATCAGCCGCCGCAGAGACCACTGCTTCACTTGATTGCTTCATCCACTCAGTGTGTGTGTGTGTGTGTGTGTATGCGCGCGCTGTTATACGACTCTGGACACGTGGACGCAATCAGGTTTGAGTTCTCCTGGTAGCTTCACCTTTGACCCTCAGAAAACGGTTTCTGTTTGTCCGTGTGAAGATTTCTGTGTCCAGCAGGGCCGGACTAACACATCGTTGGGCCCGTGGACAACATCATTCAAAGTGCCCCCACCCAAAAAAATTTTAATTTTAATAAAATAAATACAAATAAATACAAAACAAATAAATATTCAAATGTCAATTGTACCATTTTAAAACCAGGCATTGAAATGAACAAACTGAAGAAACTGAATGTGACATGTGGTCTAATAATTTTTCCAATGACTGTGAAACTGTGTAAAATCATCTACTAAAATAACCGGTACCACTCTCTGACAGCTCCACACACACAGGCAGTCACCATGACACACACGACCCCTCGCACCCATTCCACAGGTCATTTCATGTTTGACTCAGGGTTCTAAGCTCATATATGTCGGTCTGTACTATGTATTATGTCCTTTGTGTCTTTTATCTAACGGTGTTTTCCGTGAGCCACGTCAACGACAAATTTCCACTGCTCTGCAACAGACGATAACATTTTTCTGATGCTAACTGATAAATGAACAGACTCCCTGATGACACACGCACACACGCATGTGCGCAGCCCGTGTGGGAGGAAATGAAAAAGGACACTTATCTGCGTCAAAATGTCAGTCAGATAAAACACAACGGTCTCAGTACTTCCAGTACAAATCCCTCATGTTCCCATTCAATTATCACAAAACCAACACGTCCAGCGAATCTCTGATTATGACTCAAATTTCCCCAAAAACCCTCGACGGACTTCATCGCCTGACGGCTGCCGACAAAAACACAGAGTTTACGCCGGCACGTCAGCACAACAAGACGGGACCCGAAGGAACGGATAAGACCCGACACGGATGGCCGGCCCGCTCATTGTCTCACGACATCACAACTCGTATGAGCCGTTTGTTTCGCTGGCGCCCGGCGGCGCAGACGAGCAGGATTATCAAACGACTCTTTTAGCTTCAGCTGCAGCCGACGGGTCAGAGGGAGCAGGAAGCAAAGGACCGAGAGCGAGGATGAACGCCGGAGCAAATGTCACACTGGTTAATGTCTCTGTTGTCTTGAGTGGCTGTTTTCTTCTTCACGGCGTGAAAATAAGAGACCAGGAGGAGGGAGAAGACGAGGAGTCCCTGCTAAGCGTTTAATCTCACACACTTGGAGAATACGAACGATCTCGTAATTGTCACCGACCTTGACACAAACAGCGAGGTCACGAGGGAAACGGCTCTTTTGCATTTCCCACAGACGCTTTGCTGAGAGGTGCAAAACAACAAGGAGTCTGTCTGCGCACACACACACACACACACACACACTGCCGATGAGCCCCCTGGGATTGTTACCTGGCTCCGCCCACGCTAGCAGATAGATCACTAATACTTCGTTCTTCATGTCAGATCAGACCTGTGTGTGTGCGTGCGTGCGCGTGTGCATTCAGGGACTTTTGTCCTCTGACAACTGCACATTATGTGAATATGCGGAGAGCTGAGAAATGATTACACACTTGGAGCAAATTCAATTTCTGTTTCCAGCCCTTTGGTTATGAAAGTCTTTAAATTTGCATGTGTGCGTGTGTGTGTGTGCGCGTGTGTGCGTGTGTGTGTGCGTGTGTGTGTATTGGGGGGGTCTTGCGCTGCAGTGGGAGATGATGACATGGATCCTCAGCATCCTTTGGATGTGTGTTTATCTGCTCACAGTGATAAAACCATTTAACTTCACAAATTTCATTCAAGTTGTTTGTGTAATTCAGCCAATGAGAATTAAGAATAAACTTAGACTTTGTGACGTTAATCTCTGTTTCTCCATATTCCGACTGTGTTTATTCTCCTCGGTGCTCGTCGCGTCTCTTATCTTTGGCCTCATTTTCACAGCAAATAGAAAGGAACAGATACTTTGAAGCCAAATAAAGATGAAATTATTCACACAGTATGAAACATTTACGTTTGCACAGAGGAAGCTGTCATGGTCTCATGTAGTTATATTGTGTACAAAGAAGTTCTCCCATATAAAGTACATCTGAAGTCATTAATAAGAAATATGCGCTTATTGTTTGCTAATTGTGTGCTAGCGATGTGCTAGCTGTATGCTAGCGGTGTGCTAGCAGTGTGCTAGCTGTATGCTAGCGGTGTGCTAGCTGTGTGCAGTTCTGCAGGTGTTGGACGTGCGTTTTATTGCTGGTGAATGAATTTGAATCTGTCTGTATATTTTACACAGTGTTTGTTAATTTGAATGTGAGGCAGACAGGCTTGGTGCGGTGAAACATCTGGAATACTACGTCCCAGCGGTTCACACTCTCAGAATAGAATATTCATTGATTAGTGAGAATGAAATTTGAATGTTGCAGCTGCAAAATTAAAATTTAATCAGACACAATGTCATCGTCTGACATCACTGGCTCATTTATTGTGGTTTATTTTATTTTATTTTTTATGTTAGCGGTAGATAACTTCACTTTACTATTTAGCACAAAAACATCAAATATACTTAAAACAGACATTCATGAAGTGTTTCTTGTGATAACAGAGAAGAACGAACCTGGTGCCCCCTCATTAGTCATAACTCGGACTCCGTTTTAAAAATCTGCTTCTGTCTCTTGGCCCTTCCAGCCCCTCCCGACCCCGATGACGACCCCTGTCGGAGGACCTACTGCGGACGGGGTCGACAGTGTGTGCTGATGGCAAAAACCGGCCGGGCCGAGTGTGTGTGCCAGGAAAAATGCCGGCCCTCCTTCGTGCCGGTGTGCGGTTCTGATGGCAGGTTCTATGAGAACCACTGTGAGGTTTATAGAACCGCCTGCCTGGAGAGGAGACGCGTCTACGTGGTGCACAGCAAGGACTGTTTCTTCAAAGGTACGACTGTGAACTCTGAACTGACACACACACAAACAAAGCCCTGACGCTTCAATTGAAGTGTGAAAACTGGTTTTCCTTCATTTCTTCCATCTGCTAACGTGCTCACACTGTGAAATCATTGTGCTTCACTTTTATCTTAAGTGGATTTTTGCCACAGTTCGGCTCAGTGATGCACAATTCTGTGTTTTCCTTTTGATTTTCCGGAAAAAAAAACCAAAAAAAACCCCATCTGAAGCTAGAAGCAGATAAAACGTATGTGTGCAGCTGCAGAGTGAAACTACACTGATGCTGATCTGTGACGACTGACTGCAGCTTTTGTTTTTGCTTCAAAATGTTGATGTGCTGCTGCGAGGCTGCTGTGGGGGGGTTATTCTGGTTTGATGTAGAAACATTCAAACGGACAAACTTTTTTTTCTGTCGCATCCGTCTGCAAAGTCGTGCGTCCTTTCATTTAACAGGGATAAAAGAATGAGTTTTCACCGGAGCTTTCAGGTGTGTGCGCGTTGTCCCTGGTGAGGACTCAGCTTAAGTTGCTCACACACACACACACACACACACACACACACACACGCAGTGGATTCGAATGTACACAGCAGCACACTGTTGTAAAATCTGCCCTGAAAGTTCACAGACCCGTGAAATTTCTTTTGTCTCTAATTTCATCGCGCAAATGAAATGTTGTGTGTAAGTTGAACCGCATGTTCTTTCTCTGAGTAAACAGAGATGTGTGTACTGTTACTTCAAAGTCACAGTACTGTTACTGCACAATCATCTACAACTCTACCGACTGATAAGAAATAGAGAAATTTAGCAAACTGTGCAACTGATATCTTTTCCCATTATTATTGTTATTATTATTATTATGATTGTAAATGATCATGAGTGCATGTAGGGGTTTACTATGTAGTGATCAATCAGGTCAGTAAATATAGAACTAGTCGTGAACATACAGTGTGTGTGTGTGTGTGTTAGTGCACACACAGTAAAATCCAGCCCCAGTACATCATCAGTCATGAATCAATAACCTTCACCGGGTCACTGTGGATCACCAGCTCTGCTCCTGGTGAGTCAGGAGAAGTGTGTTATCAGCACAAAACCCAAGGTACGGTCAGTTTGTCCCAAATGGTTCTGATGGGTACCTGATCTCTCACGCACCCACACAGATGAATGAATGAATTGTTGGTTCATAAAAAGGCATTGTGTGCGTGCTGCCTCTATGGTGTGTGTGTTTGTGTCTATTGAGTCGGACGACCTACCGCTAGCTGTAAGCTAAGGTTAGCCCAGCTAGCAAAGAATGGTAGTGGAGTGTCCAGCATGTTAGCATGCGGTGATATACGAAACTTGGTGAAAAGGACAACAGAGATCTGCACAGAAACTTCATGTTGTTTCCTGTCAGAGGGAAACTTTATTCACAAAGCAGACAGAAGAAGAAATAGCAAGGACTTTTCTTCTTCTGTGGGGAATGTTGAAGTTGCTTAAGCAAAAACAATTTACTTTGGCCTGTTCACGCAGGCTAATGGGGCCTGGTGCCTCTGTGGGGAGCCTGATATTCTTTTTGGTGGCGTCTGACCTCATCACACGTCGGCGCTTGTGAGTGTTTGCTGATGGATTAGCAGGTTTGACAGACAGCTGCTGTACGAAACAAACAGGATTGTTCTAAACCTCCCGATGTCTCATCGAGGGTTTTATTGATACGGACGGAACGCTGAGAAGCAAATACACAGAAAACTGACAGCGGTGTTGGAAACCCGAACATGGATTCATGTGTTTGTAAGAAATAAAGTCTCCTTGTGCATTGTGGATCATTCCGAACCACCTGACAACAGGACAAAGACACTTCTTTAGAACGACGCTCAACAAGGCTCATGGCACAAAAAAACAAAACCAAAAGTCATCGGAGAATTCTGTGCGTGATACGAAAGCTTTTTAAGTGGCCGATAAACGGAAAGCAGAACATCAGACAACATGGCACTGCTCAGTAACCCCCAACACCCCCCGCTGTGACTGAGGCCATTAACTGGGTTGCATGAAAACCTTGTGCTAAAGAGGATCAGTGTCTGAGTGAGCTGCAGCTTACGATGTGTGCGCAGCAGCTGGAGGCGTCATGGAAAGATGCGGTTAAATTTACCATCCATTTGCGGATGTTCAGTTTGAGTCTCGCACCGTCGTCACAGGATTTAGATCTTGAGTGCAACAACAAAAGCCGAGAGGCTTTCGAAGTCGATGTGACAACAAACAGTCCGAGTTGAACTCCAGCGGATGGGGACATGTAACCTGTAATGTTCCTGTTTCATCGTTTTATAGTCGGGTGAAAGTCTGCGACCTTTGACCTCCTGCTCCATCTCTTCACTTTAACAGTTTGAGCAGGAATGAAGGTCACACACAGTCCCTCAGAGCTCTGGGAGGTTAATGCGGCTGAAGTTGGGCTCCAGATGTGACACATATGTACACACACAACAGCCCCCCACCACACACACCTCCCCCCACCTCCATTTGTCAGCTCATTTGTCACATCGGTCTTATTAACGAGCATTTGTTTCCTGTAACATCTTTCTCGACACCTCTTCTCCTCTCCTGAGCAGTCAGGTGGGTTTTTACCTCATTAAGCTGTTTTGTTCCTCACAGATTCATTTCACTGCCGGTGTTTGCGGTGAGGAACAGGTGCCTCGTCCCCTTGTCCCATATATACAGTATGTGCATATATACTGTATATATACTGTATGTATATGTACTGTACACATAGGTCCTTATATATATATATATATATATATATATTAGGTTCAGTCAACACAGCTTTACTGTCAAAATGAAAATACACACATACGTCATTGGTTGTGTTTTAAACAAACAGAATTGTCTCCAGTTACCAGAACAAACACTGTAGTACATCCTCCAGGCCTGTGAGTGGCGCTATGTGGGCATGTGACTGAATCAAAGATGGCAGCGTTTGTGTGGACGGACAAACATACGCATCACCGGGAGCCGCCACTGTTGTTGTGGGCGGGGTTGTGGGTTGTAAACACGTCTTCAGGTTTGTTCACTCTGGGACCAAAAGGATCGTATTCGCTCCAAAACGCTGCTTAATGGGGACGAAATGTGAAAGTATGATCCAAAAAAACTTGTCTCTGTGTCGACGCAGCCTGAAGGAAATGGCTTCTCCTGGACATTCATTAATCATAATTAACTCTAAAACAACACCTGTGTGTATGTTGATCCAAAGATGATTCCACTCAGTCATTCATCAGTCGTCTTTCTGAATTTGACCTCCTGCAGCATCACTCAGCATGTAGCGTCCACGCGTGTTAATAATACAAAAGGGAATAATCAGCGTGACCTCCCCACGGATAAAACTTCCACTCTCCGCCGACATTGGCGGCAGCAGCTGATCAGCACTTTCATTCCTCAGCGTGAGACTTTCATGTGCGAAAAAAAGGAAAAAAAAAGCAGTTCATCCGCCACTCATGAAGTTTCTCTCAACCTGATTCATTTTTCATGTTACAGTAGCAGCTCCAGCATTTCTCCTCCTTCACATCACCTCTTTCCCTCCCTCTTTAGCTTCTTAGTTTCCTCTTGATCTTTCCTGGACGAGATAAGCCAGAAGTCCTGCCACTGCTGTGTAATGTGAGCTGTCACATTATATATTTCCAGTCTGGCAGCTGAGCTCAGTCTGACCAGAGGGCAGAGAACGATCTCAGATTAACAACTGACACCGATTCGCCAACTCTCCCACTGACTGATCGTCTGAATGAGTTGGATACGCTCACCTTTAGAGAGCCGGTGGAGTGTCGAGATAAAATACTAGATCACATGATAATCGTGACGGGGCAGCCTGAAACTGTTTTCACGCTAACATACTTTGGAGTACCGTAATTACAGAACTATTTGCGCTATCAGAAAACATGGAGCATTTCCTGAAAGCCATGTTGCCATCATGACTGAATTACTCACCAGATTCCAGGAACAGAGTGAATTGGATTACTGTAATGCAAACATGGCTGTTCTCGTTCAGGAACCGGCCCACGTTTTCTCATAATCATGTAACTACGGTAATCAAAGTATGCTAGTTTCCTTTCGTGTCTAATGTCTTTGGCAGTTATCTGTATTCATTCTCTGGATTTTTGTCATTTTGGAAATTATGATTGTTTGTTTTGTTGCGTGAGTAAGCTCCAGTGATTCATTTATTGTTTGGCGCTGGATTCTGTCTCGTTAAAAAAAAAAAAAAAAAAAAAAAACAATGGAGGTTTTATTAGCTAATGTCTCACACTGGCATGGAATGTTATTGGAAGCCATTTGTAATGAAAGTGTGTTTACTTGCTGGAACCAATAAGCAGCAAGCGTGAACTGCTGACAACTTGTTTGTGTTTGTGGCCTTTTACGGCGGCGATAAAAAAAAAAGAAAAAAAGAAAAAGGAAAAACCAGGATGGCCTTCACCTGATATTTCATCATGAGGGGAACAAGTGTTTTCTTCTTCCCGCTCACATATTTCATGGCTATTTTATTCCATCAACACAAGAAGCTCCTGGAGCTGCAGTATATTGAGTGTCCCTGTGCCCTTGGCGCTCGTTAATAGCGACTACAGCATCTCGGTACCAGCGGGCCCATTTGCATCACCGAGTCACCGCTCCGCCAGAAGTCGCTGACGATGGCGAGCGCTCTAATTCCAGGGCCCAACGGGAGGAACGACCCCAACAGCTGCCTGAAGAAAGTCATCAGTGCGTGTTATTGTTTTTAAACTCACCCCTCAAGATTTCCTCGGAGAGCCCGAGTCGTGCGGTTGGACGCAGCTGACCTTTCTGTTTTAGCGCCGGCGTTACAGGTGCTGCTACCGCGTTCTCTGGAGGTGAGATCTGGCCATCTGGTCTCAGTCCCACCGCGGTCCCATGATGAACGGCCCTGCTGCCACTTCACCGGCTGCAATTCACTATTTAACTTATTAATCTTCACCAAACTGCAGTTTCCTAACACACTGCGTTTCAGTGACACATCCAGTTTATGTTTTGCAAAAACACTTCATTTGAATCTGCAGAAGAAAAGAATGTTATGAGGCTGTAATGTCACATTATCTCGTAATTATGAGCTGACAAGATCTTAAATATGTGGGGAAAAAGATTCTTCGTAGAAAAGTAACTCTTATCTCTATCCCTTAAAAAATGTAAAACAAATATTAATGTATTAATCTGAGACTGTACAGTATGTCAACTGAAGTATGTCGTCTTGAAGGGCCGAACTAATGGTGCTTTCCAGTTGTACTGGACGTCTGAGTCACAGTGACATCATTTCCATGTGAAAACTGAGTTGTTGTTGTTCTAGTTGTTAGTCTGTAACAATACAACATTCACTGACAACAAATTGATACCATCTTGGATTTTCAACTCGGGCCCTCTGCGTTGGACCAAAGTCTGAGATGGATGTACAACTGTTGGGAGGATGTTCCACGCGGCGACTTCCTGTCCGCAGCTCAGAAAACAACTCAAATTCTGACCCAGACTGCAAGTGGAATGAATTACAAACTCCAGAAATGTCAATCTGTTGGCACTGAGTCTGTCAACACTGCGCATGCGTGATGTTTTCTCATTTTCATGACATCTGATCTCACAAGAACTATGAAGATTTGTGTGTGTGGTTAAATCTGACAAATGTCTCCCCTGCTGTACGCAAACTTAGAGCTAATTGAGATTTTTTTGCAACTCATCTATAGTTTATACTGTGTGTGTGAGAGAGAGAGAGAGAGATGTTGTGTGTATGAGTAATTAATAGCTAAACAGCTAATTAGCATCATTTCTTGAACACGCGGCCTACTTAAGTGAGTTGGCAGCCGGTTGTAATCCCTGGGTTTTAATGAGACGTGCTTGTAGAGGTTCTTAGCGGCTGAATGCGTATTAGTCATCGCAGTGGTAGACGTCAATTACTGCCGCTCGTTTGAACAGGTACTGAACTGAATCGGCTTTAATTAGATTTCAGGAGCGTTAGTGAACACTTAGCAGCAGGTAGTAGTCAGAGGTGATCTTAGACAGGAACTTGTTTGCTGATATTTCTATGATATTAATGTGAGGAACACATCCACACCTGTGTATATGTTAGCTCAGTTAGCCTGTGTTTGGTCTGTGCGAGGAAGCCGGAGCACCTGATGACCTAATTTACCATTCGCACTGGCATACTTTGGAGTAATCAGAAAATGTTCCTGAAAGCTGAGAAGCTTCACTTGCTTCCTCTACCTGATGTGAAGAAAGAGCTAGGAGAAGGAGAAAACATCGGTCGGTTCCTGAATCGTAATAACAGCAATTCGCTCTGTTGCCGGAAGCCAGTGAGTCATTACCATAACGGCAGCAACTGGGCAGTGAAGTGCAACATCTTTTCTTTCAGGAACATTTTCACCAGGTAGCGGAATCTTTCTGATAGCGCTAATAGTCACATAATTATGGTACTCCAAAGTATGCTAGCACAAAGGGTTAGAGGTTAAAGGGTTAATGCAAAGAACAGCATCAAATACTTTCAAACAATGAATAAAATAAACTTTGTGTTGACAGTCTTTCACTAGGTTGTCCTGACGACAACTGAAATCCTGAGTGACGGGTCGTCGTAAACAAACACTGCATGACGTTAGCGCCGGTAATTAGAAGAGTCGCTACAACATGGATTGAAAAACATTAAAAAGGGATCCATCTCTTTCCTGCGGGGTCATTTTCTCTCGACCGCTGCTCCAATTCCCGCCTCCGTGACTGAGGAGGGGCGGCCCCAAAGCGCTCAGAGCGACGTTCACCTCTGCCATCGTAGACGCAGCGAAGCGACCATCCGTCCCTGCAGCTACACCTGCGTGTCCCCTCCCAAGCCTCAGACCTCGCCCTCACCATCCTCCCTTCGTATGTCCTCACCGGTTACTCACTCATCCACTCCACTCGCCATCCCCGAGGCCCCGTCCCTGCTTGTCCACGCTAACCTCCTTTTTGTCCTCGTCTTTGCTCTGGATGTGTCCTCTCACCCCCCAACCCCCGTCACAGACCTCGTTCAGGTGTGTTTCATCAGATGACAAACCAACATTAGCTTCAACGCATTTGACTCAAATCCAGGAGAAAGTCAAACTGGTGACTTCGTCCTGAGTCAACGATCCGATCTGGGTCAGTCGCTGCAGCTGACGGGACTCAAATTAGAAGTCAGTGAGTCCATACGTTCCCATTTTTTAAAATTTCATTTTGTCCTTCGTCCTACAAACAGAAGTTGTTGTCATATAAAACCACACAGTTATCATTCATTCATTCATTCATTCATTCATTCAACAGCAAATCAAAGCAGTGTAGAACTGAACTTGGTTGGTTGTTGTTCTTTCTGGAAATGGTTCATAGCTGCAGTGAAACATAATTCTCTTTGAGTCACAGATGAATTGACAATACTTGGTGTAATTATCCCCCTAAACACACACACACTGCCGTTAATTTGATAGGACAGGTGTGTATTCATTCCGTCTTCCTCCCCGATGATTTGAAACGACGCTGCATTCTGTTGAACAGTTTGTCGCCCTCCGATTGAAAACGTCTGATCTTTAATTAGATTTATTTTTTTCAATAAAACTTTATTTAATGTCAGTTAATTATCTCCATGTTGTTATTCAAAAAAAAAGACTTGACCATCTGCTGCACCATGAGGTCAGAGGTCAGCTAACTTCTGCCAGCTGTTTTCTACAGTTAGCATGAACTGCACTATGAAAATTCAAAATCTTACTAATAATATTTCTTATTTCTCGTCAAAATGTCACATTTCTAGTTATGAAAATCTCTGAACACCTCAAATAAGACACATCACCTGAAAACGCAACTTGTTTTTATACAATTTTTACATGTTTCATGCAGATTTTCACTGGGGAGAAAAAATATACTTGTTTCACTAGAAGATTATTCTACTTTTTTTAAGTGAAAATTAGCTTAAAACAAGTGAAGATTGCCTAAAAACAAGTTACCTTTTCAGGTGATATGTCTTATTTTGAGTGTAAAGAGATTTTTGATTGCAAATTAGAATTTTCATTAGAAATAAGACAAATATTGAATTTTTGCAGTGTAAAACTGCTGACGTGGTTAAAACTACACAAACAATGCACAGATGCACAGAAATTCCCTGTTGTCGACCTTGTAAAGAAAATCAGCGCGCCCCCCCCCAGCAGCGCAGTTTATGAGCAGTCATTAGGCGACATGTGGAAAATATGTTCTTGTCCTTTTTTCTATCAAAATGAACGTAGATATTCTTGTCTAAAAGCGTGTGTAATTCCAGTGTTGACATCCTATTTCCTTGTTATTGCCTGAGTTCAACCTGCACGTTTAATCCCCATCGTTCATGCAGTCGGGAGGGCGTTTGGTGCCACGACTGAATACACAACATGTTTAATTACTCAAACGGGCGT
Source organism: Aeoliscus strigatus (assembly GCA_901007665.1). NCBI lineage: Eukaryota > Metazoa > Chordata > Actinopteri > Syngnathiformes > Centriscidae > Aeoliscus > Aeoliscus strigatus. The sequence continues at coordinate 19,341 of CAAKHB010007377.1, forward strand.
TCGCCACTCAGGATTGATGCGTCGAGAACACTCAATTAAACGAAGCCTATTATCAATAACAGGGTGTGAGTCATCTCCTCAGATTTAATTTAGCAGCTCACCAGGATCAACAGTGTTAATTAGAGATTTATATGAAGGCAGCAGAAACACATGTGAGCATCTGGTGTGATTAATTTATGTGCGAGCGACTCCGTCGGCTTTGACTCACTTCCTGCTCCGCCGCCGAGGCTTAAGTGAGCAAATCATATCACGTTTACAGCTGATATATTTCAGGGCCCCCGTGAGAGAACGCTCACGCATGATACGACCAGCAGCTATGAAGCGTGATGATGGTGCCCTGAAGCTAATGGCATGTTTGCGCTGACCTTGTCAGACGCACACACACACACACACACACAAGGTGATCTCAGCCGGTGAATGGACACATTTTCTCTGTAATTCCTTATTGAACCTCGAACTCATCATTTAAGAACCCGTCGCTCTGCAGGGAGACAAACTGAAGGAACAAAGGCGGTTGAATTACAGTTACTAAGATATGCACAATTAAGATGTGAATAACATTTGACTGAATTCTGCAAGAATAGGCTAGATGTTTTGTTAGTTTTGTTGCTTTGCTTTGTTTTTCATCATGTTTCAACATCCTGCTGTGTTATTTTCCTTCCATAGTTTTCAGCAACACTTAACGTGAGCTGGAACTTTTATGTTCTTTTTTTTTTTTTTAACAGTTTTTTTTCAACATTCTTTATTTGTATGATTATTTATTTCTATTTTCTAACAATCCAAACAATAATTCAAAATGTTAAAAAAATATTCAACAAAATAATTAATTAAAAAATGGAAACGGAAACGTGATCAGTTACATTTGTAGAGTAGCTTTTCCCAAAGTGCGTCACTGCACACACGCGCACACACACACACACACACTCGTGCCGTCGCGCAATCAGCTCCTGAACGTCTCTTCGCTGTGTTTGAACGGTTGATTGTCATGTTTCGAAAACAAACATTTTGTAATTATGCAGCGGTAGTCGGGCGGTCACAACACAAACAGTCAAACTCTCGAGATGATTCACAGAACAAAGAGAGACGAGTGACGACGACAGGAGACAGCTATCGCAGACCTGCGCCGTCAAAGAATGTGGACGGTTCAGTGGAGGAAACGTGGCTTTGAATGACCACTGTAGGTTATTGTACTTCGATAATCAATCATTAATCACACACACTAAACAAGAGTGTGTTCAGCGACACCAGTAAATAGAGCTCACCTGAAGCTCCATGTGTGATGGAACCTGCTGATCAATACCTGCTGAAGAGTAAATAGCTGGTAGCTAATAGATACCTGCTTTGTCCAATCAGAGGACAGCGTGGGCCGTCGCTGCTGACTCGTCCTGTTCACAGACAATCCATCGATATCTCAGTGATTGATTATCAGGCTCCTCCTGCTTCACCGCTTTGATCCAGCAGCGTCCTAAAGCTCCGCATTCACCTGCTGTTGGACCGACTTCTGGAGAATCTGGCCCTCGTGGTGCGTTCAGGCCCCCCGCTGGTGGGAACCGCAGGTCTGCTAGCTGGAGGAAAACTACTAAATACCTGCACAAACACAAACTGTCGGCTGTGACGAGTGTGTTGCACCGCGTGTACACGTACCACAGCACATGTTGCACTCCGGTTTCATCCTGCTGTGTTAACCTGCTGGATTTCAGTCTGTATCTGCTGAATTCAAATCAAATCTGCTGTCACAGGAATTTTTTTTTTTCAAAATAAATGATGAAAAAATATAAGATGGTTTTAAGTTCATATTATATCTGTACAAATAAATACTAATATTCATTTATTTATTGTTATAAATGCTGACAACATTTTCTGTGCATTCGAAAAGATTTCATCTCTACTTATTATTTCCCAGCAGCGTGTGAATGTGAGTTTTCCAAGACTAAACGTCCTCTCATTCCATTAACAGGAACATTACGCCCCCCTCCCCCCAAAACCCTCCATTAGTGCGAAAAAGGCCAAGCTTGTGGTTATGTAAAGGAATGTTAATTTCCCCTCTGGAATGGCAAATGATTGTATGAAACATTTCATTCCAAATGCTGCTTCATCACGGACAGACGGGGACGAGATCAGAGCGGCAACACGCGCAGAGGCGGCATCGAGGCGCCGCTGCACATGCAGATCAGATAGATTGAATGTGCGGAGCAGAGAAAAGAAAAAGTGTCTGTGGTTCAGTTGGAGAATTAATCACATTAGTTTGGATTCAGAGTCTGATTCAGTGACTGTGAGAATTAAGTCTCGGTCTCAGATTTTTATTCTCTGGGAAAAATCTGGACCCATGTGTGTCCATGGCAGTTCAGTGCCTCTGATGAGTCAGCGCGTCCGTCCGTCCAGAGACATGACATCACAAAGCAGGGGCCTGTTCCTTGGATCTGATGAACGCTTACTGAAAGTTACACTTGGTTCATCTACCTGGTGTGAAGAAAGAGCCAGGAGAAGGAGAAACCATCAATTGGTTCCTGAAAGCTGAGAACAGCCATGTTGCTGTCATTACGGTAATCCCCTTTGTCGTGACCTGTGACAATGACAGCAGCTTTCAGGAACCAGTTGAAGTTTTCTCCTCCTCGCTCCTTCTTCACACCAGGTCGGGGAACCGAAGGTCTCAGCAGGTTAGATGACACGTGATCAGCTGATGAGAGTCGATGGACAGACGATGAAACACCTTGTGAGACAGAGGACACGTTGTCGAGTGAGCTCATTACAGCGGCTGATGAATCGATTCACGCTTGGCTGGACGAGTCGGCGGCAGTTAGTTTTGGCCTGAGGATGTTTCCGGAACAGGTCGGACTGGAGGATGGAGTCTCTCAAAGGTCCCAACGCTGCTGATGGCAAACGCTGTTCATCATCAGACCCCCCCAACAGTAATGGAGCACTGGGACAATGTTTCTGTGCTCTTTCCTTCTCAGTTCTTTAAAATCTAATGAAAAGGAGATAAAGACTAAACAAAAGAAGGTAAAACCGCCCCCTCCTGCTTTCTGACACGTTTTTTTTTATTAGTGAGGCGGAAGAAAGCCCACCGCCGTTGCAGCAGTATTAAATATTAGTGTTCTTCCTCGTTTATCTTCACTCCGGTTCTCCACGCACAAAGAGCAGCGTTCTCTGCAGCCTCCTCATGGGATGAAAACACTCTTTGATTTCTTCTTCTTCTGGTTCACGCCTGCACATTCATGTGTTCACTCCAAGCATCTCACCACTTTGATGGATCCGCTCAGATGACTTTTGTTCCCCGTCTGCAGGCGTTTCTCTTTGAACGCGCTCTTAAAGTTACAACAAGCCGTTAGCGGCCTTCTGAGGCGTCGCTCCAGTTGTAGCTGTCGACCTGTGTGTTTCAGATCCTCCTCGTAGTTTCACCACCGTGACCTTACAACCGTCGGCTAACACGCTGGAAACCCTGCGCTGCTAGCTCCTTTTAGTTGTTGCTAGCGTTAGCCTACGTAGCGTAGCCTACAGCTAGCTTCCACATGCAATGGATGTCTGAGTCGGTAATTCAGGGTGATGTCATTTCCCTGACAGTTTCATTACAGCCGATGTCGGAAAAAAATCTGTTCTTCTTTTAGTTGTTGTTGTGCCGAGTCATTGCTCGTTGCGCCACCGTAGGAGACGGTTGCAACTCGTCTTTCTTTCGTCTTCAACTCTCTGTTGATTATTCTGGGTTTTCACGTGGTTAAAATTGATTATTTCTAATGAAATACAATAGATTTACTTAATTGATCTGCAGCTAACACTGAGGTAA
>CAAKHB010007378.1:26207-39615 GCA_901007665.1 Aeoliscus strigatus
TCCACCGCCGCATCTACTGGTCAGGTCAGGTCAGGTCAGGTCAGTGCACACACACACACACACACACACACACACACACACACGGTTTCATGACAAACTACATCCCATTATTGAAGGGGGTGCACACGGTGTCATTAGAACTTCAGAAGAACATTCCGGTGGGTTTGTCTGATTTCTTTGCTCTGCCTTCCTCCGTCCCGGTGACTGACACACAACCTAGATTTGTGATCGGAGCAGGAGCTGGATTTGCTCCAGAGCGAATCAGAAAACCCCTCAGAGATCAGACGTCGTCCAGTCAGATCATCTCACCACCATCATGGTCCTCCATCCATTGATCTCCTCCAATAAATCCACTGATCATCAAACAGGACTTTGTCTCTAATAGTCACATAGTTATTAAAACATCAGTAGACACCTTGGTCCACTAATCATGACCTCTGACCTCTGGTTGTTCTTTTTTATTTCAAGAGTAAAACACTGGGGGGCTCCGACCCCCGACCTTTGTGTTAACAGACAGACCCACTAACCACTGGACCACAGAGACAGTCCACTGACAGAGGAAGAATCCTTCAACAGATTCCTGGATCCAGATGGTTCCAAGAACAATCATCTGGTCCTGGTCCATCAGCAGCAGTTACTGAATGTTTCATTAGAACAGACAGACAGACAGACAGCCACACAGACAGACAGATAAACGCTGGTAAAAACAGAACGTCCTTGGTGGAGGTAACAGATGGAAGATGTTTGGAGACAAACAGTGAATGGTTCGATTCATGATGACCTACATTGGATAAAGTCGTTCTCAGAGGTCTCACTGTGTTCCTCTCTGACTGGAGGGAGACGACTCAACTGACCTGACCTCACATGACCTGATCAATGACCGATGAGCCCGTCATCGAACCTGAGCACGCTTCCTGGTTCGATGCTCAGAATTATGAGGGACACACACACACACACACACACAGATAGCCTTGAATGCTGCATCAACACATCAAACCCAAGACCCAATAAATGATGAAACAAAAAGTGTTTAGAGAAGCACAATGTGAGGGACACACACACACAAAGGTAGAACCCGGTCTGACAACGTGGACTCGGTGACACTGACAACAAGCATCGATCCGTCTGTTTGCTTCCAGGTGACGTCACGACACTTCCCATCACATCCACATTTATTTTGGGCGCCAGCAGCAGGGACACCCGACCCCGAGGCCGCGGGGCAGACAAACATTCAGACATGTCGTCGGCGGGTTCGGGTCGGGTTCGCTCGAGTCAGACGAGTTCAGTAACACAAACTCCAGCTTGAATTAACCGTGTCAGCTGGTGACATGAGGCTGGAATAGGAGAAGGGACTAAAACCAGAACTGGAACCAAACCGGACAGGAAGTCAGAGCAGCTGCGACGCTCCACAACGACAGGCGGACAGACACCGCAGACCGTGACGAGGTGATGTGGGTCAAAGGTCACACACACACGCTCTCTGGGATTTCAGACGTCTCCTTTTCCACTTTTCTCTCACAGATTTGCTCAAGACAACTGGGTCATCCAGGAAAAAAAAGGCTGATGTGGAGAAATGTGCAGCCTGTTGTGGTTCGTGTTGTATCTCCACACGTGTCTGACATTGGACACTAGACAAAACACTGGTGCAGGAAACATTTTAGTTTGACGCAGTTCTCACTGACTTTCAAGGTCTGAGGCTGAAGTTCACAGCTTCCAAGAAGCCCTGACACTTCTACACACGATAAAAAGCGAATGCAAAGGCCAAACACGTTCAGTCTGTTTTGGTTCTTGGTATACAACGTTTGCATGTTCCAACTTTCTGCAGTCGATCACAAATACATGCGACCTCTGCACGTCAGGTATTCAGGTCACAGCACGTTCTTACCCAGCATGCGAACTCGTCCGGCATTCTGCTCCAACCTTTTGCATGATCCACACGTCTGCGGCGGAGAGGAAAGAGAGAGAAAGAGAGAGAGAGAGAGAGAGGCTGAGATTATTATTACACCCAAAAATACACCGCTATCAAAGCCCATCAATGAGCGGAGCGTAGAAACTGCTAAAAGTCACGCTGACCCTCGGAGAACGTTTTCACACAAAGGCGCCGTGTGAGCCATCTTAAGAACATGGAATCTATATGACCGCTTTACAGTCAGTTTCAGACATACATGTAAATATTTTCTGCTAACCTGACAATAACAGACAGAAGCGACTCATTTGTGAAAAGTAGGTCAAAGTGGCAGCAATTAGCACAGAAATCTGGTGTTTGGTCCTCAGGGCGGAGGCTTTTTGTTGCTGTCAACAAACAGTGTAGTCATACTTCTTTAGTAAATCATCAAAAGGTGATAAAACACTACAAAATACACCTCTGGACTGTGGAATAATCCATTAAAAAATTGCATGAACTGAATTTTGTGTGTCTTTACTTCTTTTCTTTTTTCATATGTATATATATTTTTAAGTACCCACGTACTGATGATGAATAGATACATAAAGTTCTATCTATTTGATTCAAATGTTTAGCTTCCGGCTCTGGTTCGGGGTTTGAACCTCCGAGCTGTATAGCTTGAATGAATCCAGAGACCTGAGCTCAGTTCGGGGCCTTATTCCCACCTGACGTCCTCCCCGCTCCCCTGGTCTGACAAACCAGGTCAGTTATTTATAATAAAGGCTCGTAATGGCGAATCCCTGGAACGGGCAGAGGAGTGCGTGAAGGCACATGTTCACACCACGTTCACACGAAGCAGGCAGACCGATGCTCCTCAGGGGTCATAGCTGGAAAGAATGAAGGCAACGGTGACGTAGGAGGATCTACACCCAGGTTGGCTCGTTGATGGCGGCTGACAGGAAATGGGCGGATGGAGACCACGGCCCCCACACACTCCCACCATCGACGCGTTGAGGTGAATTTTCCGGAAGTTGCCTTGTCCTCAGTTTCCAAGTTGAACAATAAACAAGGTGATTGACGCTGAAAGCGTCCAGATGCTCGTTTGTTTGCTGGGAACCAAACAGCTGGTGAATAAAGCTTCATTACTGGACAGTTCATGTGTTCATCTCACCTACCGACTGGTGAGGAGCGACCTGCTGCTCATGTTGTTTAGGAGACCAGAGAAAGGTAAAGAACTCCCTGCAGACATCTTCATTATCTCACTCTCTTCACAGACCCATGACCAGTTTATAATTTGTACATGTTCATTTCACTGTTTTGGTTGGATTAGTTCCTGTTCCTCAGCATTCACACTGTATTTACAATATTCATCGTATATTTATTTTTGAATTATTCTTTGTATGGTGTTAAGGTTCTTTCCCGTATTTAACCGACATATTTTGTCATATTTTATTATCATTTTAGTCTTTCCATTGTGTAAGAATGCCCGTGTGTCTGCAGGACTGTTTGTGCACAAATGACAAATCCACCTTCGTTGAATTCTTGAAAAAACAACACTAATAAACAGGATGTTAAAGAAAAACACATGAAGAAATCAACTCGTCTCTTCACCGGAGAAGTCAAGTTGACCCCGAAGTTTCCTTGTTTCAGTTTAACTGAAAAACTGAATTCCAAAACACGCCACGTTTGGTTTGATTTACGACAGTTTACGTGGGGGGAAAAAAACAGTGAAACACGTCACATACCTCGAGCTTTACGCGGGACATTTATCCATCGTGGCTCAAGGATGCGCCACAATCACGTGACTGTGTGTTTGACGACGAGGGGGGTCACGACACCTCGTTAACACACACACACACACACAGAGTTGTTGAGGCGTACGGAGCAGGTCGGTTGAACCTGCACTAACTCGCCGTTTCACCCGGCGGAAGGATTTGAACACACAAGGTGAAGTTCGTTTAGCAGCTTCTTCCGGTCTTCCCCGTGCCGGATGAGTGGAACCGCAGAAAGGGGGCGGGACTACGAGAGAGGCGCGGACCAATCAGCAGTTCTTATACCACTGCTCAGCCTGGTATCGACACAATTGGAGAATCAGACGTTTTATAAATACTCTAAGAATTATTAATATATCAATTTATCGATCTAATATTAAATGTTTTTCTTTATATTTTTGTGCCGCTGAAAAAAAATCTGTTATGAAGACAATAGTTAGTCACTGGTACTCAGTCGTATTATGAGTTAAAACAGTTCCAAAAGGAGAAAAACCTCAAATGTAGCCGTGAAAGTAGTATGTTCAAAGCAATGCTGACATCTTGTGGTGAACAAGTGAACTGGCGTGAATGAAAGAAAAAGAAAAAGTAAAAAAGGTATTTTCTACATACAACTCAAAATGTCTTCAGCATTTGTTTGCGTTTTTCCTTTTCATTTGCATGTTTTTTTTTGTCCTGAGGGACCTTTTGCAAACTAGAATCTGTTATTACATTCCAAGGGTGCATAGACTTATCATGTAAATGAAATCATGAAAAATACATTCATAATAAAAGCACTGTAAAATCATCAGTGCACCGAAACACTTTAATGAAATAAAAACCTGAAACAAGAGCTGCATAGTAATCACTTAGCCGAGGTGAGAATTAAGGCCCCACAGCGAAATGACAGAGGAAACATGACGGCAGGTAAGATACACAAGCAGCTTGTCTGTCAAAACATCTGTCCTTACTCTGCTGACGAGAACTTGTTTCTCTGTGGACAAATCCTCAAAGTCAAATATACCAGGACCATTCCTTACTTTCTTTTCTCCTCAACAACTTAAATAAATTGTAAAAACAACCAACAAACCTGCAACAGTAAAGACTGCAGCACAAAACAGAAACTGCATTTACATCAAGTCAACAAAAACATTCAAAGCTCCAACAAAGACGTTTTACAGAGAAACTGTTCATGGTGACACAGAACCAGACGCAAAAGAAACACCAGCAGAGATGGAAACGACAAGCAGGTCAGCTGCAGGAGGGTGTCTGTGTGTGTGTGTGTGTGTGTGCGTGTGTGTGTGTGTGTGTGAGCTGCTGCTGGATGCTGTGACTGTGGTGCTCCATCACAGGTGGAGGCGTCCCTGACTCCGTCTTATATGGTGGAAAACCTGGAACACAGGGTCAGATTAGACCAAAATTCAAAATTCAAACAAACACACAAGTGTGTGTGTGTGTGTGTGTCGCTGCAGAACAAACCTTAGGTGTGTCCGGGCTGCCAAACGGTGAGAGCTCTAGTGAATTCTCTTTGTCAGAGGACATATTATGACGATGCTGGGCGAACTTTCTCTTCAGCGCTTCAGCGATCAGAGCTGCCGGGTCATTGAGCGTCGCCGCGCCTCCCTTACTCCGCCTCCGGCCGACCGGCGTGCCCCCCGGGGATCTAGTAGAGGTTTTTACAACAAATTAAAACTCCATCGATCAGCAGACGTGGACCCTATTTTTCAAGAAGCCTACCGTTCCACTGAGCGCAGTTTAACTTGGTTTAAGTCCTTGAGAACATCCAGCATGGAGGGGAGACCTTTGACCTCCGAGCCCCCGCCAACCCCTGGGCTCTGGAGCTTCAGTGGACCCTCGTCTACATCTTTCTTGTTGTTTCTGCGCTGCTGGATCAGCGCCACTACAGATATGGCAGCAGAGGAGGAGCTCAGGCAGGGAGGAGGAGGAGGAGGAGGTGGTGGTGGTGTGGGGGGGACAGGACAGCGAGGTGTGGACGTGAGAGCTGGTGTTGGGACAGGAGACATCAGTGGCGTTCCCGGGGGGTTCCGGGGCTCGGTCAGACCTAGAAAGGGGAAATGAAGAGGACATCCAAAGTTGTTTTGTGAGCAGACAAACACGAGGGCGCTGGTGTGTGTGTGTACCTGACACCTGGGGGGCAGTGACAATCAGCGCTATCTGAGCGCGGAGTTTCAGCAGCTCGCTCTCCAGAGCCGTGATCTTCTTCAGGGCTTCCGGGTCCGTCCTCGGCCTCACGGACCTGCCTCCTGGGATGGACGGCCTGACGTGTCTCACCGCGTCCCGATCCACAGCACACAGCTTCTTCGGGGGTACATGGTTCCTATGGGAGCCCAAACAACAGTCGTTTCATTTTACACTCTCTGAAAGGAGACTGATAACTAAGGATGTTTAAACTGTAAACATGTAGTGCTCAACGTGAACATGTCCATCTGTGTTCGTGCCTCGTCTTTGCAAAGCTGTCCCCTTCATCCTCCCACACCCACAGGACATCAGCAAACGAGGGGATGGCGGGTGCATCCACAGTGACGTCGACATAACCTTGAGGCCGATAGGTGAGCAGAGGGACCTGAGGGTGTAGGAAACGGACCGGTTCATCAAGGCATCTGTCATCAGCCGTGAAAACATAAAGAAAAACGACAACTTGACGTGTACCTGGAAGTGGACGCGGGGTGGTGGAGTCAGCGGCAGATTGGTCCCGATCATTCGCACAATGCTGCGATACTGACCGCACAGCTGGCTGTCCCACACTGGAACCAGCTACAAGCAACACGACACACACACAAAACACAGGTGTCGCTCATAGTCAATGGTACAAACATTGATTCATTCTTTGTTTCATTTCCGACAGACACTGTGCATTTACCACTTCTGGAGGAACTCCAAAATACTCCAGCACCATGCGCAGCACATCCACAATATCCTCCACTAGAGACATCGGAAGGTCTCGATCATGCACCAGCTGACCACTGCAAAGTTCCTTTCTGCTGACTGACTTGGTGAGACGCCAACACAGACAGATGCTAGTGTCACCTACATTACACCTGCACAACAAGATAAAACAATTAATAACACATTAGAAGCACAATAAAAAGAGGGAGTACAAAATAAAAGTAACGAAATAACAAAAATGAAATGCACTGCCTGTACAACAGAAGCATATGCACTTACACACATAAAATCAACACACTAGATGGTGTCAAAAACTAAAAAATAAAACATTTTAATATTGATATGCACAATGTCAGTATTAAATTGGTTTACGTTGTGACGTTGGGGGTTAAATAATGAATCACCACAACTAAAAAGAGTAGTCATGATTTTATGTTCTGTACTAAAACACGTTAGGAGCTCGTTCGTCCATCTTTTAAGGTGACAAGTGAACGAACCACAAGCAGAAATACTCAGGTACTGACTTCAGTTTGAGTGAAACGAGAGTTTCTAATGGACTGTCGTTGGACAGACGAACAGAGGTAAGACACACGGTGTCCCCGGTGACTCGAGCCGCAGTTCACCGCAGTGCGCCTGCGTCTCGTTCCAAACGCAGCACGGCTCGACCCGTGAAATGTTCGACACCTGTGAATAAATATACGCGCTTACCTTCGACTCTGCTCCTTGTCACGCTGTGCCGAAGTTGGCTAGCTCAATGACGGTTCTTCATGATTCCAAAAGAATTATTCACCACGGAGGAACACAAACGGACTTCAGCTTCTCTGCAGTGTCCGCTCGGCGCTCACGCGCTTCACACAGCACAAGTCGAATAAAGCGGCGCCAGCAACGTCTTCTCTGATTGGCTGGGAACGCGGAAGCCAATAAAATTGAGCGACGTTGCTACGTTGCTCCTGCCAGTTGACCAATGGCATGTCACAGTTCTTCTCAGCACTAAATTTGTATTTTTGTCCACGAGCAGTGGTCGTTCCTGGGTAAGTGACGTTAAATGTACTGTTTTTAAAAGACAGTTTCACGGCGGACACACGATTGGACGTCATTTCAACCACACAGCTTATGGAAACATTCAGCTTATACGTGAACATCATTTGGTAAAATTAATTATGTACCAAAACAAGTTAACTTGTTTAGCTAGCACGATGTCCATGCTAGCGCGGCTAAAAGCTTTAAGTTAGCCTCGTTAGCTTGTGGTTGCTGCTGTTGAACAGTGGTAAGGAAATCTAACCTGACACCATTGTCGACGTGGATACAGGTCAGGTGGCGTAAACGAAGATGATGGACGCGCTGTCCGTGGTGAGCCAGTTGCGGGATCTCGCCTCTGAGCCGCAGAACCGAGAGGCGATAGTGCAGGACCAGGGCTGTCTACCGGGGCTGGTCCTCTTCCTGGACCACCAGAGCCCACAAGTGCTGCTAGCAACTCTGCAGGTGGTAACAAGGCTGAAGCCATTGTCATGCATGGTTCATTCATGATTATATAATGTGTTACAAGCGTTATTTAGTGTTTTTAAATTGTTAAACCAACTTTAGTGCTGAAATATATTTTGTAATTACTCAAAACCCAAACAGTCTTTGGTTAATCAATTATATATAGTTTACCAATACTGTTTTGTATGACAGAATTAGATTTAGCCTATGATGCAATATTAGGCTGTTTTTTTTAAATGAAATATTTAAGTCAGTTTATCTTCAATCAGACACTGCGTTATTTGGCTGAGTTGTCCCCCAACATCCCCACCATGAAGAATGAACTCGGCATGATGGTGAGCTTGGAGAATGTAATGTCAAGGTGAGAAGAAACATGTCTTTGTATTTTCTTTTTTTGTCATGTCAAAGGTTTTCTCACATCACATGTTCGTTCACACAGGGACAGCCTGACTGTTGACATCACGGCCTTGGCCCGGGAGGTGCACGACATCCTGAATGCACCAGCTAATCCTGTAGCCCGCACGCCTGAAAGGAGAAAGAAATCACAGTTCTTTATTAACTCCACGAACAAGAAGGCCAAGTCTGTTACTCTGCATATCCACGGGTTGGACAATGCTGTGAGCCCCCCCCCCCACACACACAGTTTTAATATTACCTTTAAGTTCATTGTGTGATTTCTTCTCGTCAAGGACCAACGAGGCCTGTGTGAGGAGGCTCTCCTGAAGGTCAGAGGGGTGATCAGCTTCACGTTTCAGATGACCACCAAGAGATGCACAGTTCGTATTCGATCAGATCTTCCGACTGAGGTAAACCGTCATCTGCAGACTGGTTGAAAAGCTAGTTGTCTTTGAGAACAAAAATCCAGATGCTTTGTTCCCGATATCTTTTGCAGAGTTTGGCTTCTGCCATCGCTGCCACAAAGGTGTTGTCGGCCCAACAGGTGGTGAAGAACGAAACAGGAGAAGAGGTGAGCAGCGGGCACACATTCCACTTTGACAGACTGAAATAACGGCTGACGTCTCTGGAGTGACACCAGTACTAATGTACGTCTCAGGTGTTTGTCCCTCTGACCCCGTCTGGAGTGGAGGTGCAGCAGAACTCCTCTCTCCCAGACTACCTCCCAGAGGAAGAGGAGAGCCCAGAGAGGGAGGTTGACCGTGCCGTTTCCCGCACAAAAGCCAAGGACGACACCAGTGGAAGTTGGCTCAATGCCGCCGCCGGATTCCTCAGCAAGACCTTCTACTGGTGAAACGGGCATTCTGTCTCACTGGAGTGGACGATACCGACTGGTAGTTCAGCCCAACAGTGACTGGGAACACTTCACATGTCCAGACTGGACCACTATTTTCACTCTATGTAAATATTTTCTTGAAACCTGCTTTAGAATTTCAAAACTGTCTCGTCTCCCTTCATACAAACTTTTTTTTTTAAATGCTAGTTCCTGTTGTTTTTGTGAAGCTAGCAAACCTTTTTTAAAAAATCACATTTTCCGTGTGTTTTTGGTGATTTCCACTCTACTGGTGATTCCACTCGACACAATGAAGGCGACAGTCGCTGCGGGAGAGAGTCAGTCAACAGGAAATCAACTCAAATTTATTTACTCACCAAACAGAATGGCTGGAAGAGTCGTACAAAGATTTCAGTTTTACCGAGGTTTGAGGAAGTCATCACACAGCTGATTTTCCTCTGGAAAGGGCCATTTTCAAATGTGTTAGAAAATATTCATAATTCAATAGGATACCTATGCATAACGTACTTTACATGTTAGAATTCATCTGTTGATGTATTTGTGAGATACGTTATGAAATTGGTGGCTAGAAGCAGGGATTCGCTTTATCCATTCTGGTGTGACTGGTGTGTGTAAACATCATTACATATACATTGCATTAATAGTAGTGGATGGATGGTGGTTTTCTTCAACCATCATTTTCTGTGTTCTAGAGCTACATTTCAACTTCTTGGAGGAAAATCAAGTTTGACTGATCACATTCACAGTGTGAATTTAGGAAAACTATATTGGAGCCAGCCATCTGCAGCAATGATTCTCCTGCCTTGTTACAACTCGTAAATGGGGTCATAACTGCATAGTGGGTGTCAGACGTAAATCTAAAGGAGGACATAGTTTGTGCCTGTGGCCAGAATGTTAAAAGGGATTTCCTCCTCAGTGAACCGAAGACCTGGCATGGCCTCGATCTTCAGTCCACGGTGCAGTAAGGCAAAGACACATCTTGATCAGCAGCATTATTCTTCAACCCATCAACAAAGAGAGCAAATAAATCGTTACTTCAAAATTAATCAACATCACCAGTAACTTATTTTAATCCGTTTTATACTTGCTTGGCCAAAACAAACAAAAGTAAACCATCACAAGGTAGCTGCTCTGCAGCCAGCTCCTCTGAAACCGCCATCACTAAAGTCAGTTTCCAACAGAGACGGGCGAACAGGAAGAAGACAAGATAAAGAATCACATTTTATATCAACAGCAATTAAATAAAACTAAACAAAATAATCAGTTTACAACCGCAGTTCTCAGATTTGTGAGAAAAGTATTTTCATTCTCGTCATCAATTAACTTAAACAGTGATGGGTCGACCCACTGCCTCGTCCCAGTAGAAAACTGGAACACTGGAGACACCGCAAACAATATATTACATGACGCAACACCGGCCACTGTCTGCAGTCAGAGTACAACTTCATGGTCTGGGAATTCTGTAACATGTTAGTGGAAACGTTCGAATTACAAAGTCCAAACACTGTAATTCTACACTTGTTCCACTTCTAACATCCCACTGCTGATTAATGTCAATCTGACAATGTTCTACAGCAAGAAAACTCTTCAAGTATCACGATTAAAGACTTTACAGCAGATTTCAGGTTCCTATTAATCTCATTCATATGCGTGGCACAAGTCCATACATGGAGTGGGATCTTCAGTGCCGCCAGCCTCAGTGTTTTCACCACATTCATTTCACAATCGGGAGTAATGAGGGTGCAGACAGACGTTCGGAACCGGCTGCTATCATGTGTCCGACAGAGCTGATCTGCTCCCCGGGCGTCAGAGGAAAGACTAACCTCTCACGAGATGTTTTTTTTTTTTTTTTTTTTTTAGACATGAGACCATTGGAGAAACCGTCTTTGGAAAGAGTCCAGTCTGTCTGTAGGGGGTGGTGGGAGGAGGGTAAGAGAGTCAACCTCCGGAGTCCGTCCAACCATTGTACCCTCACCTCTCTGACGGTCTCTCCCGGCTCTGTGTGCGGTTCATCTCAACCTGACGGGGGCATCAGGCCACATCTGAATGTTAACGGCAGAAGCAAACAGTTAAGATAGGACTCCACATTAAAAACTCTACTACGTTCAAAGCTGGTCAGTGGTGCACATTACCCAACAGCAAACGGACATCTGTTAAATTACTGTGTGTGAGAACACCTCCTGTGTCTGCCCTTTCAAATTAGAGCCATACTGGTTCCAAAATATAGTCTCTTATTGGAATTTTGGGATCAGTGAGGGTATCTGTAGGAGTCAGTAGGATGTGGAATGGGGTCATAGGATGGGTCTATTACCTGAGAATCTGCTGGAAATGTGTAGCAAAGGCAGGGACTTTCCTACATGTGCTATGAGAATGTAGTTTGATACGACTGTTTTGGGTGGAAGTAACAGAACACCTGGGGGAGGCTCTGGAGATGGAGACCCCCCGTCTCACCAAGATTCTGTCAATAGGGTGACCAAACACAAATTGTGGGAATGTCAAAACTTTTCAGTTATAAAGGCTGAGGCTTATAAAGGCATCCCTCCACCCTCCCAAACGTAATCTCGTCCACTAACCACCCAGTCAATCAATCATCAGGGGACAGACTGAGCAGTGACTATTCTGTCCTACAGGAAGAAAATAAAATGAGGATGCTTGTTGACCTGGTCCCTGTTGGGCTGATATGTCCTCCATGCTGCTCAGAGGCTTTAGGAGACCGTTCTCCCTGAAGGCTATGACAGGAACTATCTCCTCCTCCTCCTCCGACCGCTGTTGCTGCTCCTCAGGAGAAGACAGGCGGGAATGTGAAGGCAGTACGATCACTTCCTCGACCTCGCCGTTCTCCCTAAGGAATCATAGGGATGGAGGAGACACGAGCTAATGAGTCACCATCAGTTCAACTCAACAGCTACGCCACAATACCTGAGCTAGTTAGTTTGGAATGACAGACGTGCTTCCACTCTACCTCTGGTCCGGGTGGCTCAGCGTCGCGCTGCTGGGGTCCGTTGGACGACTGCTGCCGTTGCTATGGTGCGTTGGTGATGTGGTCATGGCGGACGGACCGGGAGCAGCAGCAGCAGCTGACAGCGAGGAAACAAAACAGGCCGTCAGAAGACGGTCTGTACTGACATCAGTTCACCCTTTAACACCGATGGCGTAATTACACAACCATTCGCGTTATCAGGAAGAGTTGAATGGAAGTTACACACAATATAACACAGCAAATTCATTTTCAAAATAAAACACCACAGCCATCAATACATTAATGTTACATTACAAAGCTGATGAAAACATCAAACATGCTGTTTATACACGTGGTCTTGTGGTACTCAGGCTTTCTGACACTGACTAAACGCTCCCGGTGTGAACTGAGATCTCAGTGGGAACAGAGTAGAGCCGCGGCCCAGCCGTCACACGCTGCAGAGGCTTCCAGTGTAAATCCGCCTTGACTGTTCAATGGTTTCTGATAAACAGATTTTAATGACGGTACTCCAAAGTTTACTAGCTAGAATGTGTCCACAGCGATGCCTTCAGTGTTGAAGAGTGAAGAATATAGCGAGTACAGTTACCTGTGATGTCCTTGTTGGTGGTAACTCTCTAGAGACGGGGCAGAAAAACAAGAGGATGAACATTCAAACAAAAGAAAGAATCCAGTATCTTGTCCATTTCCTCTCATCTTTACCTTCTCAGCCGGGTCTGAACGTCGTGTTCTCTTCATGATCTCCTCCAGACGCTGTTAAGAACAAACCACAGCTTCATGTCTCAGTCAGTCTTCCTGTTGTTTTAAACATGAGGCACCTTCTTTCTTTCCAGGCGCTCAGCCTCTTCTTTCTGGAAGTGTTTCTCTCTCTCCTGCCTCAGTCGCTCCGCCTCCTCTTTCTGTCGGGACTCTTCCTCCTCTTTCTGTCGGACACAAACACACATGCTCTCAGAGGCTGTTCAGGCAGTTTGAAGCAGCGTTCACGTCTGCGCTGTCCAACCTGCTTCTGGATTCGTTCTGCCTCCTCCCTCTCTTTCTGCAGTCTCTCCTCCTCCTCCCTCCTCTCCTGCTCTTCCTTCGCTCTCCTCTCCTCTGCCTGCCGCTGGGCCTCCTCCTCTCTCCTCGCTCTCTCCTCGGCCTTTCGACGTGCCATCTCCTCC
>CAAKHB010007379.1:39065-68151 GCA_901007665.1 Aeoliscus strigatus
TCGTTTCTATCATAGTTTCTATCCATTTTTACAGTCTGGTGGGGGTGTACTTTTCCATAACCTGAGGATATCTCAGGCTGCTGTGACCACCCCAACCTTTAGAACTGACACTCCGTTATTTGTGTCTGCTCACCCAATCAGCATCACCTTGGCGAGACTGGAATCTCCATCTCCAGAGCCTGCCCCCAGATGTTCTACCACATGGTTGTAACTACATTCCCATAGCACATGTAGGAAAGTCGCCGCCTTTGGTGGCAGTGGAGGGCTTTCCCTCGTTGACTGTTTCTGTTTTAACATTTTCCCTGAGACTTTCCCCATATATCTAAATTGTGATGTTGGGCTGTAGAAATAAATAAACTGAATTGAATATTTGATCCTGACCTAGTCTTACTTTACCACCAAAGGGTTCCTTGTGCATCAGTGGATGAATGCATGTTGCTTACTCGGCTGTCCTCAGCTGACCGCTGAGACTGTATCTGTCAATGCAATTGATCTGAGCAAAACATAGAACTATGAAAATGCCATTTGCAGCTTAAAAAGCTTTTTTTTTCAGGCATGTCCTAAAATATTGAGGCACAGGCCTGTTTGTTTGTTTGTAGGTCAGCAAAACCCTGAGGAGCCTGTGTTTGTTTCCAAAGAGAAATCAGCCAGCCACATAAAACACACAACCTAAAATACAGTTATGTGAGGGTGACACACAGCTTCATTACTGTTTCAAATGAAAATCGATAACAGATGCATTTATTGAGACAAGCTATTGTGAATTTATTGAAGCACGCGAGAACTGCCCTCTGCTCACCAGAAATGCTGATGTATCAGAACACGGAAATGTCTTATTACACCAACCAAAGTCCACAGAGTTGAAGTACTTTGTCGGGGGAATATTGCTTGTTTGCTTGAGCGAGAGCAGACTCGATCAATGCCCTCTCTTATCTGAGCACAGATATCACAGGCTGGAAAGAGTGATTATTGTCATTTGTTTCTGAGAGCATAGAGGATGAAGACCAGCTCCACCAACCTGCGGGTGAGGTTACCTGTGTTTCTGTTTGTCATCGAGCTGACTTTCGTGGGCCTGTATGCTGCTTTTGTCACCTATGACAATCACGCAGACGCCCGACATCAGACCAACGAGACGAACCCTCTGGACAACGCCGTGTACAGAGATTACCCTTTCTTCACAGACATACAGGTCATGATATTCGTTGGCTTCGGGTGCCTGCTGGCGTTTTTCAGACTCTATGGCTTTGGGGGCATGGTTTTTAACTTCCTCGTGGCGACTTTTGCAATCCAGTGGGCCACTCTTGTGCAGGGGTACTTGCAGTTCAGCCACGACGGTAAGATCCACCTCGGAGTGGTCAACCTCATCAATGCAGAGTTCGCCTGTGCCGTGGTGCTCATATCGTTCGGGGCGGTGCTGGGGAAGACGAGTCCCTTGCAGCTGCTGGTCATGGCTCTCCTGGAGGTGCCGGTGTTTGCGGTCACTGAGTGGGCCGTGCTGAAGTATCTGAAGATAAACGATGCAGGGGGTTCCATCCTCATTCACCTGTTTGCGTGCTACTTTGGTTTGGGTGTTACCTTTGTACTGTACAGGCCTCGCCTCAACGAGGGCCATGCAAAGGAGAACACCAGCTACCAGTCTGACATGCTGTCTTTGATGGGGACCCTGTTCCTTTGGGTGTTCTGGCCCTCCTTCAACTCGGCATTAACCCTGAAAGGAGACGACCAGCACAGGGCTATCCTCCACACCTTCATCGGCCTCAGCGCTTCCACGCTCACCGCCTTCGCCCTGTCCACGATGCTCAACAAAAACGGGAAGCTCAGCATGGCCGACGTGCAGAATGTGACCTTAGCTGGGGGCGTGACAGTGGGGGCATCGGTGGATATGATGATATCCCCTGCAGCCGCATATGCGCTGGGGATGATGGGCTGCACTGCCTGCATGCTAGGCTACAAGTATTTGAGCCCCCTGTTAGCGCGGCGCTTCCGCATCCAGGATCAGTGTGGAATACACAACCTACACGGTCTAACGGGACTTATATCAACGGCAGCAGGGATTTGTGCTATACTGATGGCTGACGAGGAGGTCTATGGTCCCAGTTTATATGAGCTCTTTACACACAGAGCACCGGTGGAGGAGGACCCGAGGCTGCATGAGCTGCAGACGCTGATTCCCGGTTTACAGCCAGGCTTGGGGCGGACTGCCAAACAGCAGGCGCTCTTCCAGGTCGCAGCTGTCTTTTCCACCATTGTGGTGTCAACACTGGGAGGAATCTTCACAGGCTTTGTCTTGAAACTGCCGTACCTCGCATCCCCATCGGATGACTCGTGCTTCGATGATGAATTATTTTTTGATGTTCCGTCAGAGTATTATTCACCAGTTAAACTGAATAACTCGATTGCCGTGGAGGATTCCGCTGCATGACGTGCCAAGTGTCGAGCAACTCAAGAGGAGAGGAACGTGTAAATGGGCAATTTTCTTCTCTAAAATGGACTTGAAAATGTTTCACAGCAAGTCATGTTTGGTATTAATTTCATGATTGCATATGTTTATAAATGCATGAAAATAAATAGCACAACTATCCACATCTATACACAAACATACTCACCAATTATATTGTATGTATATTGTCTTTGATATCGATGCCATTTACCATATTCAACACCCATTTCATTTGTTTGTTATGTTTTGTTTGTTGTGTAAGATAAACTTTTTAAACTGCTTGCACTTTAGTTTATCGTGTCTTTCATTCATGCTGTGAAGACAAGGTCAGATGAAAGTTGTTGAAAAATATAACTAGATTGTATAGTATCGTGTATTAGTATCGGTAATACTATGGTATTAGTATATTGGTATTGTGTAATATTGTGTACTAGTATCTATCTGTCGAGTAAACAGCAACGATATATATCTTCAGTAAAGTAAAAATTACCTGATCCTGAGCAAGTCCAATTTTATACTTAAAGTTGTTTAGCACGTATGCAGTAATCTTTAAATCTTGGTGGGGGGTGGTTTTAACATAATTAGCCACTGGGTGGCGACAGCGAGCACAGTAAGGTGGTGATGGGACAGTGGCTCTTTTCTGAGAACAGGTGTCGTGCCACAAAGCGACTCTCGGCCAGAACCTGGCTTCCGGCCGCGGGAGCGCGCAAAGCAGCCCGTTGAGCGACAGCGCTGAAATGTTACACCTTCTGTGGATTACATGTCTTAGAAAGACTGCAGCGAAGGTATGAGTATTAGAGTATGAAGAATGTGATTTACGGGTGTGTTTACAATAAAGCAACTCCAATAACTCCAATAAAGCAATGGTCACTTTGGCAATTATCCTCGTGACTGAATCTTTTTTTAATCTGATCTGGGTCCTACGTACTGTTTTCTTCTCATGTTTAGATATGTTTGGTACTTCTAATATTATCTTTATGCCTTAGAGACAAGACGTTAAAATAGATGATTTATGGGAGAGTTACTGAAAATAACGGACAGTTTACAGCTGCCAGAAATTGATTACAGGACGAATACTGTTACCGAAATGATGCCTCTCGCCTAAATATGACTGGATCTCATTCTAGAGCAACAGAATGTACACATTAGAGCTCAATGAACTGCTTTTAACCATTTTAAAGGACCATTGCAAAAAATAATAGGAATTCTCTGCTGCCAGAAATTGAAGCTCTGATACTGTTTTACATCCACTAGGGGGCAGTAATTCAAAGAGGGAGGTCTACAGCTGCTGTTCAACCTCAAAGAGGAGAAGAATACGACGAAGAAGAGGGAAAAGAGGAAGAGAGGAAGAGAGCCCTTTGGAGCCAGGCCGCGACCAGCCGTTGATTGTCGCTTGTGTACAACGAAAGTCCAAAAACTGGGAATTAATCTTACCTTTGTGTGATCTCCTTAGAGCGAGCCGTCGAGATACGACTTCCCAGCGGTATATTGTTGGAGCTACAGACTTTGGCAGACCATTTCAACAATTTCAAACGGTAACGTCAATGTTTGCTAGGAACGCTAGCCCGCCGTTGCGGAAACGCCGTTAGCGCCTGTTTTTTTTCCTCACGCAAACATTAGTTCGACTCACTAAACGTGGTTCATGTAGTTGGACTTTTAGAATCAAATGCTCCACCATACAATCCGTACTTTTTGTGGACGTTCGTCGATGTCCGCCATCTTATACTCAGTGTCTGGTAAACAGGTAATGCGGCCTCGTGAATAAGACGAGGGACGGCGAGGTTGCTAGCTAGCGTTAGCTCACGTTTATCCTTCAGGAGCTCATGTAAATAAACGATGCGTTGTCAATAGTATAACACCGGTGTTACTGTGTAAGCCGAGTAAACCGATGTCGGGCTGTCATTAGCGGGTTCGATTTTGCATGCGTTGTGTAATCTTTTAATTACATGTATTTCGTACTTTTTAATCCAAGGTTTTTTGTTCACGGGAGCTATGTAGCTACGTCAGATTGGTATTGGTATATCAGATTCGGTATTACGTTACAATGGGTCGTTTTCACACATCGAAAGTATCTAATACAGGTTTTAATCATTGTAGACGTTTGGTTGTGTAAGGCTAAAGAAAGGATACATGGGAGGACATTTTAAGTGAAATCCAATTACCTCCGAAATTGCGGGCTACGGTAAAACCTTCCTGTCCGATCACTCTGTTTCTCAATAAAGTCATTATTCTCTTTGTAGGATCATCATGGCTGATGATTTTGACGTTGAGGCCATGCTGGAGGCTCCATACAGAAAGGTGGGTCAAAGTCAAATGAACCTTTTCCCACTGTTACAATTTACTCTTGAATCGTTTGATTGCTGCAATGACAAAGTTGACTTGAATGTTGTGTGGTGTGATTGAGTATTTAAAACGCAATACAGATTATAAATAAATCCACATCTATCTCTCTTTATAGACTTCCCTAATGATATCTCACCTCTACTCCCATGAATTCATCTTTGATTCCACTGTGAATTCTGAAAAAAAGGAAGGTAGTTATTGCGCATATACTGATGTACTGTGGTTCACCTTAGGACTAAAAGAGACTCAACCTAGAACATCCAATCCCTATTCGGTTGCAACCAGGTGAATGCCATTGGTCGATAAGCCCATAATTTACCTGTCCAGCAAAGGAGGCAGTATTCAGATTTATCACCTGCATACTGTAACCGTTTCAGAATGTGAATCATTTGTTTCCAAATTGGTTGTTCTGATATGACGAACAAGTCTTAACCCACTTTGTTTGACGAGAATGCGTCACGCTCAAGTAGCAACACGGAAATTCTTGATCTTCAAAAAGTTGATTGAAAGTTTGAAGTGTGTATCATTTCCTCCAGAGCTGATACTAAGTTTTAGTTGTGTAACAGTATGCATGAGTAAGTTGAAGTGGCATTTATATACAGACATACACACATAGCGAATACACCAGATGTGATTTAATTGATATGAAGATTCCTCCATATAATACATCAACAGCATCTTTACTTTGTGTTGCCTGTAAATATGAATACTGCCTCTTTGCCTTAGTCAACTGTACTGTGTATCAGCATCATGATTTTGCATGCTACACAACAGCAGATAATGATATCTACTAGAATGACAGTAAAATAAATACTTCTATTGAACATCATTGTATTTTCAAGTCAGCTACTTTTCAGTCATTTTAAGTAAGAAGGTGAACAATTTGACTTTATAAGATAATAGTAGTCTGACACGTGGCTAAAGTAATGGATTTCTTTCTTTTTTTTTTCTTTCATTTATTTATTTTCTTTGGGCGTCAATATTACTAAGAAGTGTGAATCCCTGTTTGCTTCAGGGCAAGATGTGTGACAGAGGTGGCATCGAGCTCTTACAGTCCAAGAACGAAAATGGGTGAAGATCACTGGACTGACACCAACCACACAGGATCTCTTTTAGAGGCTGTGGGCCGTGCGTGGTCACATGATTAGGCACAAATAGGGGCATTGGTACGACAAAATGGAGGGGCATTATGGAGATGGCCTGACTGAACTCAGCTAAAATGTTGGACTCCCTCCCTTAACTTTGCTTTGTTGCATTTAGTACTGGGCAGCCTTGTACAGACAACAGGGGGAGCTATTGGGGTGGTGGAAGGACACTGTCCAGACATGACAGTAGGAAGTATGAAGTATTATTCATTAATTATATTCTGCATTTTCTCTTGTCCCACCCCCACCCCCTTTTACCATGACGACTTGAAATGTTTCATCTACGTCCTCATGATGTTCTTCTATCGACCTTGCTTAGGATGAGATCAAGTCTTCTCATGCAAATGGACATGAAGACTCGAGTAAGAAGTAAGTTTTCACTACGTCGCCATTGACCTCGGACTACAGCTGCTGCTGCTGTTGTTGTTGTTTTGAGTGTTGTTTTTCTTCTCTCTCCGTCCCTCCCACTGTGTTTAGAAAAAGAAGGAGCCGGAGCAAGAGCCGCAGCCCCGGCTCTAAAAAGAGACGGAGCAGAAGCAAAAGCAAGGACAGAAAGAAGAGCAAGAAGAGGAGCCGGAGCCGAGAGAGGAAACGAAGCCGCAGCAGAGAGCGACATCGCAGCCGCTCTCGGAGCAAGGAGCGTTCTGGGCGTTACAGAGCTCGCAAGAGCCCCGTGTACGTGACCTCGGTGTCACCTTAGACATGTAGATCCTCGCTGACTTCGTCCTCTTCCGTCTCACGGCCTCTGACAAAACAATTTGTTCTTCCCGTTTTAGCCGGAAACGCTCAAAAAGTCGCAGCCCCTTCAAAAAGGAGAAGAGTCCCATCAGGTGAGAAGAGGTTTCACGTTTCTACGGATTCACATTTCACAGCCGCAGATAAAAGCCTGACTGCTGCCCCCTCCCCCCAAAAGGGCCCCCATCGACAATCTGACACCAGAGGAGAGAGACGCCCGCACGGTCTTCTGCATGCAGCTTGCTGCCAGGATCCGAGCTCGAGACCTGGAGGACTTCTTCTCAGCCGTCGGAAAAGTCAGTTGCTGTTGCGGCGTTGCGTGTGAATGTAGAGACGGCGCCTGACGTGTCGACTGTTCTCTGCAGGTGAGAGACGTGAGAATGATCTCAGACAGAAACTCCCGCAGATCGAAGGGAATCGCATACATAGAGTTTGTGGAGTCGTCTTCGGTACCGCTGGCCATCGGACTGACCGGACAGAGGCTCTTAGGAGTTCCCATCATCGTCCAGGCCTCACAGGTGGGTGTCTGAGCATGTCCGGTTATATCTAACATGGCTCCTCAGCGGGGATTCATCCCATCGTGGTCCATTGCGATCGCAGGCAGAGAAGAACCGAGCAGCAGCTGCTGCCAACAACCTACAGAAGGGCAGTTCGGGTCCGATGCGGCTGTACGTGGGCTCACTGCACTTCAACATCACCGAAGAAATGCTCCGGGGCATCTTTGAGCCCTTTGGAAAGGTGAGGGCAAAGGTTGCGGCTGACCAGACGGGGAGCGTTGGCGTGACGGCGCCGTCACCGGGTGTGTTTCCTCCCCACAGATCGAAGGAATACAGCTGATGATGGACAGTGAAACTGGGCGGTCCAAAGGATACGGATTCATCTCGGTAATTGACGCGTCGTGCTGGGATGTGCAGCGCGTTTAAAAAGGTGACTGATCCGACCTCGTTCTGTCTTTTTTTTTTTTTTTTAAGTTTGCAGATGCCGAATGTGCTAAAAAGGCCTTGGAGCAGCTGAACGGCTTTGAGCTGGCGGGGCGTCCTATGAAGGTGGGGCACGTCACAGAGCGCTCGGACTCATCGACAGCCAGCTCCTTCCTGGACAACGACGAGCTGGAGAGGACCGGCATCGACCTCGGCACCACAGGGCGCCTGCAGCTCATGGCCAGACTAGCAGAAGGTTCGGTTCCGTCTGCTGTGAAGAGACTTAGGTAGCACATGAGCACTGAGCTTGTCCTCTGCACAGGAACGGGTCTGAAGATCCCCCCCGCTGCCCAGCAGGCGCTGCAGATGACCGGCTCCATTCCCTTTGGAAACATGGCTGCTCCAGGTCAGAGCGCTGGTTCTGTGTTCTCGTGTAGAACTTTGACTGAAACACACCTTGAACTCGTTTCCCCCCCCCAGCGGTGCCAGCGCCAGCGCCGAGCCAGGCGCTGAACCTCCCATCGCAGCCGCTGGCGACTCACTGTCTTCAGCTGTCCAATCTGTTCAACCCGCAGGCGTAAGCACGACACTCGAGCGTCGGAACGTTGGAAACATGTCAGCACGCTGAATTTGTCCTGATTGGTTTCTCAGGGAGAATGACCCCAGCTGGGCCACCGAGATCCAAGATGACGTCATCGAGGAATGCAACAAACACGGAGGAATCGTTCACATCTATGTCGACAAGAATTCCACTCAAGTAAGTTGAGGAAGAAACGTGGTGGCGCGTGTTACAGAGGACACGTTTTTGTTCAGTCCTCCCGTGTTTGTGCAGGGTAACGTGTACGTGAAGTGTCCCTCAATACCAGCAGCGATGGCAACGGTAAACGCACTTCATGGACGCTGGTTTGCAGGTCGGTATTCATGATCTGGATCCGCAGCGTGCCATATAACAACGTCGCCATGTTTCAACACCTCGTTTTTCTCTTCCAGGCAAAATGATAACGGCCGCCTACGTCCCCTTGCCGACGTACCACAACCTTTTCCCCGATTCGGTTACAGCGAAGCAGCTTCTAATGCCGACACGTCGGTAGTGTGAGATGCGAACGACAGTCTATGTACATACATTTGTTTGCATTCATGAGACATCGGAACAGATGCATTAAAATTAGTTGGCTGTGTGTAATTCAACTGCCTCCAGTTCACGTGTTCACCACTGAAATTGAGCCAGTTTTGAGTTGGCTTTCAAAAATTTGTGGGTTTGTGATGTAAAACTACCACGACAAGTAAGCTGCAGGTATCTCTAGGTCTGTTTGTTTTTAAATATTACTGTCCTATCTGCTTGTTTAAATCAACACTTTTAGATTTAAAACATGAATAGCAGTTACGTGTTGGGTTAAAAGGCCTTAAATGCCAAAAATCTGTCAACAATAATCCTTTGTAACTTTTTACAGCCATAATTTCATTTTTTGTATGAAGGCTCCCAATAAACTTTGGCAAATTTGAAAAATCATTAAGTCTGATTTTATGTTTTTGGTACGACTCGTGTTTATCTCCGGTTGTTTCACATCCTTTCACTAGAACATTCCACTACTTCAAATTAACTGGACCATCTGACAATCAGCTGTGTAACGCGCTCCTGCAGTCGTTTACAGATTATATCCACAGCTTCTATGACGACGTTCAACAAATGACGGGACACAGGTTTGATGCACACATTGAAGACTATTTATTCTAACAAAAGATATGACATTTAACATAACAGCTTTATCTGTCACTTTAACCTCAGAACTTTTCCAATTTTTTTTTCCATCTTTATTTTTCTGCAGAAAATCATGACATCTACAAAAGAGACGAGACAAAATGAGTAATTTCTACTCACTGTTAGTGATAGTGTTAAGACTCCTGTCTTAACAGAGGAAGACAATCTGACCTGAAAGGGCTCTTCAGTTCTTTGGAGAGCATTCCTTCGCCTGGTGCGCCTGCAGGACAGCAATGGCCTCGTCCACCTGCCCAGAGGACAAAGGAATAAGACAAACCTCTGTCACGGAGCACTTGTTTTCATGTCAGACCTGCTTGTCCCTGAATTTCACTCAAACTACAAAAAAACTTGCATGTGCATTTCTGAACACTTTAATCCATTTACTGCACTGACTTGAAGGCATGAACTTCCTCGAAAATCTAGAACGTAAACATGCCTTAGAGTGCAGCGACTCGCGGGACTCCAGCACGTGCAGCAGCTCAGAGTTGTCGATTTCCAGCAGCATTCCAGTGATTTTTCCAGCCAGGGTTGGGTGAAGGGCGTGGATCAGTGGGTAGAGTCGCTCACCTGCGTATAAACAGCGGAGACACAGCGTCCGTCACACAGGCCAGTCCTCCAGAAGGAAAAGGAAGAATGTACCGAGAAGCTGCTTCTGGTCGATGAGAGGAGCTGCAGCCAGCATGGAGGCGGTGAGAGGCTCCGGGTTCTGAACCAGCACCGGTGGCTCCATCGCAGGTGCAGCAATAACCTAAGAACAACCGAGAAGCAGCAAAGACTGCTAAAGCACAAACAGTGAATTATTCTGATTCTGCTATTTATTTAGAGCAACTCAGAAAGTCAGCTCAGTCAGCTCTGCAAATATTAAGTGGAAGAATAAATTCAATACTTTTCACTAGAGAATCAGCAGCCGCAAAGTTGAACAACATCTAACAGTAGTGTCATCTGCCAGTTCCACGTCAATGTGTTCAACGTTTTTGCGCCGGTACGATCCATCCGCCATGATCGGATTTACCGGCCTGTGAGGGATGTAGGATGAATAGAAACTATCCTGTCACTGTTTGGGAACCATCGTAAACAGACTGATAAAAGATACTAATATATACAGTACATGATATTTTTATACTCATCCATCCATCATCTCCCGCTGGAGACAATCCCCCAAGTCATTGTTGTATTAAAATATCTTCAAAATGTCTGCTCAATAAATACGGTCAACGTGTGTAATAACGTGAAAATCAAAGTGAAAGGGTCGATGTTGCTTATGTAGTGTTTTTTTTGCCGATGACACCGACTGAAGAAAGAGTTGTGATTAAAATGCAGTTTTTTTTTCAGACAATGAAACAGCGTCTGTATCGGTCACGTGACTTTTCTTAAGCAACATGAGCTCAACACATGCGCTGACACATGTCACTACATTTAAAGAAAGAACTTCCTGTACAGCATGTGCGTTGCGTCGCCGACAGCGACGTCTGTCTGTCTGTCTGTCTGACGCTTTCAGACTGACGGCCGACGGGCGTCACGTACCTGTAGTCGTGTCATGGGTGCAGGTACAGCGACGACCTGCTGCGGGTTCCTCACTGTGGACGAGTACTTGTACTGGCTGCTCCTGGTGACACCGGGCATGTCTGTTCGCCCCCCCCCGGTCTGGGTCCCGATGTTGTCTACAGACAACAGAGGCACGTGACTCGACCAACCGAAGTCCTCGGCTCGAGTCGGGTCTGGTACTTACTGGTGGTTTTTGTCGAACTAGTGACACGAGGGGCCTGGGTGGAGGCTTGTCTGACGGTGGCGATGGCCGTGGACGGGCGTCGAGGACCAGAACCGCCAACGTACTGGTTAGAGTAGGAGCCTGGAAGACACGGAGGACTGGATGTACTGCACCGTCACGGGACGTGTGTGTGTGTGTGTGTGTGTGTGTTCACGTGTCCGTCTGTACTCAGACGTACCCTGTGCTCGGGGCGGGTGCGTGGTCCATCGAGGCACAGACCTCATGTTGCCGACGGCGTTGGGGTTGTAGAAGGAGCGGGTGGAAGTCTGGGACACAAACATTTTTTCCAAGATCACTCTGAACTTTTCAGGCGTATCTAGTTCGGTACAGGATGACCTCAGAGAGAAGTGGTGATGATGGACTGGAAGGACGGTCGGACGTTATCGGTCATATTAAAACAACGGTCAATTCAATTCAGGAGTTTGGGGAGAAAATTACATTTTC
Organism: Aeoliscus strigatus; assembly: GCA_901007665.1. Taxonomy (NCBI): domain Eukaryota; kingdom Metazoa; phylum Chordata; class Actinopteri; order Syngnathiformes; family Centriscidae; genus Aeoliscus; species Aeoliscus strigatus. Next base: position 50,620 of record CAAKHB010007379.1, read on the forward strand.
ACACACACACACATTTTTGCAAATATTCCATTTGTCCTTTTAAATTTGCCCGTTGGTTCAGTTTCAACATGTTGAACAGTTGATGACACAACTCTCTCATCTCTCTCATATCTCCTTAAATATCTCCTCATCTTGAAGACATGTTGGGTTACTTAGAGCGTTTGCTGAATGCTGATTGGTGGAGCAGAGACAGCGCGTTGTGACTACAGACCGGGCTGGTCAGAGATCTGATTCATGCCCATCACAGCTCAGTTCCATGACTGAAGGTCAATATTCCGTACCTGAGGCACAGTCATGTAGTATCCGGCCTGCTGGTACGAGTCGATGACGGGACTCGTCATGGTCCTCAGGGAGGCCAGTCTCTGCATGTACTTGTTGGTGAGGATGGCCTTGCGCTCTTCCCTCCGCTGAGCCAGAGCCACGTACAGCGGCTTGGTCGCAATAATCCGTCCGTTCATTTCCGTTACGGCTTTCGTCGCTTCCTCGGGTGAAGAGAAGCAGACGAAGCCGAAGCCTTTGCTCTGGGAGCCGTCGGTCATGACCTGCAGGAGACACATGAACGTCACATTGGCAAAGATCATGGAGAAGTTCATTAGAACACTCTGTGTGTGTGTGTGTGTCGTACCTTGGTGCTGGTGATGGTGCCGTAGGGGGCAAACTCCTTTCTGAGTCTCTCGTCATCTATGCTGTCGTCCAAGTTCTTCACATAAAGATTCACGCCCTGAAATCACAACCCGACCGTAAAGGTGAACTGTGTGTTAGTTTTATTAAAAGCTGCATTAAATACTAATAATACGAGTCCCACAGGATGAAAGTTTAAAAAGTTATACGTTTATACGTAGTGTGAATGAGTTATTTTGCATTTTTTGACGGGTTCGACAGTGTGTTGATGTGAACACGTACAAGTCACTAGTGACTGGTTCATTGTGAGCTGACAGATTCGGTCTCTGTACTCGACACAGAAGGAGTCTGTAAGTCCTCCAGCAGCTTCACGGAGGTAGAAGGACCGGAGAAGAACAAGAACCAGAGTCAATATTGGAGAAGAAGATGGTAGAAAGGATTTCCTTGACATCAGAACACACGTGGAAATGGCGACTTTTCTCCTCCATCGGTTAGAAGCTAACTCGCTAGCTAACTTAGCTAACGTTACTTGTCGGTCAAATCCCTCTTCAACGACGTTCCTTGTTTTCATTCGATGACGTTGACCCTAGATATGACGTCACTGGCCGTGGACCCTCCACCTCCACACCCAGTAAACGGAGGACCCGGAGGAGACTCAGTCCTCCTGTCCTGTCCAGTGTTGACGGTTCACCTCCACCACTGGTGAGTGTCTGTGTATCCTGTATCTGTTTGTATTCACACAGGTCTCATAGACGACCAGGGACGTACTGTGTTTGTCAAATCATCACACAAATAAGAGACAATGAATGACATCAGACTAGTGATGGTGTCTGTTGTGGAGGGTTCCGTCTCACGACCCATCACGGACAGCCTCGCCCCTTCCTTCGACCCTCACACACACACACCGGTCCACAGACCCCGCTATTGCCGTCAAGCTATGTGAGGACGCTCTTCTTGGACCTCAGCTCTGCGTTCAACGCTCTCATCCCGGACATCCTGCACAATAAACTGCTGCAACTGGATTCATCACTTCCTGTCAAACCGTCCACAATCTGTGAAACTTGGCCCCTCCCACTCCTCCACACTCACACTAAGGATAATGGATCACAGACCAAATGTTAAATACTCTTTTAAAACGTGCTGATCCTGTAAGATTCATCATGGACGCTGCAGACTGATCGCTGGACGCAGTTGGAAACCCGGCTGCTGTTTTTTGTGTGTGTGTGTGTGAGTGTGTGAGTGTTGCAATTCCAATGTGACCCACTAGATGTCGGTATTCTGCCAACAGTGCCCCTTTGACTCGGCGTCCCAACCTGATAGCGCTGGATGCGGTCCTGTTTGATCTGGTCAAACCTGCGCTTGAGTTCCCCCTGGCGCTCCAGGCGCTTCTGAGCCCGACCGACGTACAGGAGCTTCCCATTGATCTCCTTCCCGTTCATTTCATCCACTGCCTGGTGAGACACGTGCGCGCGCGCACACACACACGTTGAGAGGAGGAAGCCGTCTGAGACCAGAGTCACCACAAATCCCAGACAATTTCTTTCTTTTTTACTCCTGCAGTTTCCCCCTGCACCTCCGGCGTATTGTTTTTACGACATATGAACTCAACGTCCACCCCCCCAGAAGTCAAAATATAGCACTGCTACTGCTGGAAAACACAACAGTGACACCACCTTTTGAGCGTCCTCGTGGTTAGCATAGTTTACGAAGCCAAATCCACGCGAACGTCCTCTCTCATCCTTCATCACTCGCACACTGAGGGTCCTCCCTGAGAGCACAAGGCCACATTCACCCCATGACAGGCATTTGGTGACAGTGAAACAAAACAAACAAAAATACACTTTGCTTTCTTACCAAAGGCAGAAAAGACTTCTTTGAGTTTGTCGTCAGTGTAGTCGTCACCAAAGTTCTTAATGTAGACGTTGGTGAATTTCATGGCTTTGGTGCCAAACTCCAACTCTCTGTCCTTGCGGGACTTAAAGTGGCCAACAAAACTGCAGACACAGTCGACTTCATTAACCAAGGGCCAAAAAAAACAACAACACAACTGTCGGGTGTCGACGCACAACAGCAGCATGAACAGAACGCACACGACAAAACAAAAAGGCGACACTCCTTTGTGTAACTACTGTTTGAATGAAAGAACGTTAACAACGTATGTGTCTTTTAATCCGTTTGCCTCCTTGTTGCATGTCTGCTCACAAACACCACACGGATCCTACCGAGTCACTGACCTACGGTGGGAGAACTGACATTTGTGCCAGAGGTAACGGGCCTGTGAGATGCCAATGCCCGACGCCACCAGATTACCTTTGCCTGGACTGAGTGAAACACACAGGGGGGGGGTTATGTGCAAACGCTCTGATGCTGTTCATACGGTGTCACACACACACACACACACACGCCGCGCTCCTCTCGACCTCTACCTGCCTTTTCAATTCGCACGTTGACGACGATTTGAAAACTCCTGACGCGGCGCTTGGAGAGCATTCGTTTACTCACACTTTCCTGTCGTTGAGCAGCATCCCGTTCATGGTCTCGATGGCGCGGTTTGCAGCCTCTTGTGTCTCAAAGTGAACGAAGCCGTAGCCTTTTGAACCCTTCTCGTCGCACACGACCTGCAGAGACAAAAGGCTTCGTCACACTTGAACTCGGGGCACAAAAACAGCTGAGTCACGCCAGAGACGAGTCGAAAAGTATCCGGTGGGGGCGGGGGGGCGCCGTGACCACCTACCTTGCAGGACAAGATATTTCCAAAGGCTGAGAAGGTGTCATACAGTGCCTTGTTGTCGATGGACTCGTCCATGTTCTTGATGAAGATGTTACCCACACCAGACTTTCGGAGTCCCGGGTCCCGCTGAGACCACATGATCCTGATGGGCTGACCCTTGATGACGTCGTAGTTCATCGTGTCCAGGGCACATTCCGCTGTTTGGGAAGAAGACAAGCCGATGAGTGAACTTCACCTCAGAAAGCTCTAATTCAGACCGTTTACCGTCGGCTGGTTGCTGGAAGTTTATATAGGCGTATCCCAGAGATCTGCGAGTGATGACATCACGGCACACTCGGATGGACATGATGGGCCCAGCGGGAAAGAATTTCTGGTACAGCATGGCCTCGGTGACATCCGGATGCAGGTCCCCTACGTACAAAGAAGCGAGGGGATATGCTGGTCCACTGCTGTTCATCTTTGGTGTCAGCTAGTCCAAGAAAGAGGAAGAACAACAGTTGTTCAGTGCTCAAAAGTCAAAAACAGTGTCACATTTCATAGAAATCACATGAGATTCATATTCAAGTTGAACAAAAACTCATAATATTACTGTCTAAAGATAAATCTGGTCAAGTGCAAGTTTACAAATCTGTGGACACTCCCCCCTGCAACGTGTGGTCAGTTGAAACGTGTTTTCTTAGAATATTTGCAGCTAAATTGCTGATCTGGTTTGTGGACAAACATCAGACATACCTGGTTCACACGAATGCATCATCTAATGTACGTGGTCCATAGCAGTGATGGGGTTGTGTGTTGAATACAACTGTTTGGTGACTATGAGATGGGGGGGGGATTGGTTGTTGAGTTTACAGTGTGTCGAAAAGTGCATTCAAGTTGGACTAAAGAAGTTGACCGTTTTCATTGTGATTACGGGAGGTCAGTCGGTTAAAACTTTACATTTCAGCTCAAAATTTCAACACCAAGCTGGCGCTCAACTAAAAACTTTAAGAAACATTTGGACTCGTTTCCCGACGACTTCGCGGAAAACTCGACTGGAGGTGACGCAAGAAAGAAAGACAGAGACTGTTAAACGTCCAAGGTGACGTTACTTACAGCTTTTAATTTGCCAAACGATGGAAAAAGGGACTTTCTCAGTGCGCAGGTTGTCGGCGGTGATCTCCCCCACGGTTGTGATTGGAGCCAGGTAACACCTGCACGCTCCCTCCGCGCCGTTTAATTGAACTCAGCACGTGTGGCACTCCGCGAGGAAAAGTAGTTCTGACAGCGCGAGGGATGAAAGGCTTACCCCCCCCGGTGGGAGTAAAAAGACACGCGCACACCAACAGTATTGGCGAGTTTCTTCGCAAATATTCACCAACCGGTGAAAACCATCGGGATATGATAATAAAAAAAAGATTAAACAGGGCATTATCTTAAACGAAACTTTATTTCACTGAATGGTCTTTTCCTATTTCTTACATGTATAGTGAAACTAGAATGGTTTTAAGATACATAAACACAAAGCTAGAATTACACCAACCATTGTTTATCTCCATTTCATCATTGCTTTTTAGAGCTATTCTAAAATTTTCACAACCACGTGTGTGCACTGGGTAATAGACTGTTACAGAAGCAAATTTTAGCCATAAGACTTGTCAGTAAAAACAAAGCAAGTAGATACCTGATATACAGACAGGCTTCGTTCCACATTCACTAACTGCATCATCAAGCATAATAATAAACTGACATGATGGGGTTTTTTTAACAGAATATCTCAATTCATCGGAGCATCGTCAGAATGAACACTGTCAGCTATATGTGGAATGGTGCCTTCAACTACGACATGTGGAATGTAGTGGTGATACATGGTATTGTGACACTGAGCTTCTTTCCAACGTGATGAAATGAGCCTTCTCTACGATTTGCAAGGCGCTCAGTGACATCAGCAAACATCTACTGCAAAATGATGCACCTTGGTAAAAACGTGAGTCAGGATGGACCAATTTTCAGTCGTCGGGTCGAACTCGTTACTTTTTAGCAGATGCTGCCACCTAGGAGGAAGCCAGGCACAATTTCTTTTCTTTTTCTTAAGAGGAAACAGGGATATTTTGCAAGTAGGGTTGATGCAGTGTGGCATTTTCAATTAGCATCAATAAAAGCTTTACTTTAGGTTTACATACAGATACAGTCAATCCCGTAGAAGACATGGAACGTTTGCTCACAATTTTCATTGTACTGAGATCAAGCAGCACCTGAACAGTGAATAAAACTACTCCAGTCCATACTTTAGATAAAAAGTAAGGATTTCCAAAAGCCTAAGAATGAGGAATGTCTTATGTCTGACAATTTAAGAGGTCCCTAAAAACTTGAAAAGTGTGGATTTGTGAACATGATGGAGGAACATTACACCAAGATGTCAGTGTCACAATACAGCCTGCCTCCTTTCTGTATGAGCCCACAGCAGAATTGCAGATCGTTGAATACAACACAGGATTGTACATGTGTCTGGAAATTCAAACACAAGCTGTTTTTCGAGTTGTGAAGTAAATGGAACACCTACCATCACAGTGTTTGGTGGAAATCAACTGCCAGTTTAATTACCATACAATAAAACCTGTAAATATCATGAGGAATCACAAATAAGAAAAGTAACAAAAAGGGGGGATGAAAAATGCACAACAAACTAGCTGGGACAAGGAATTTGGAAGGACGATTAGAATTCACAACACCCCCTCCCCCCCAGATCACTTTCAGTCTTTTGCATTCATACTTACGCACTCACAAACAAGCAGACGTACACACAAAGCCAACAAAAACAGCAACTGGACTCACTAATACAACAAGTTTCCACAAAGTGACTGAATTGGCTAACAACTGAAAATTACCCTGTCACCTCACAGTGAACTGGGAGGGGTAAACTAGTTGGTCAGGAGCAATTCAGGCTGCTTGTCATACAGAGGAGGGAGGGGCTGATGGAGTGGAGGGGGATGTATATAAGCTGTCTGTGTTTAAGATAAGAGTGTAGGTGGATTAACAGTGCAATTTCATTAGTTTTCCCCTTCTCCGGTCTCTCCCTCATCTCCCTGGTTTTCTGATGTCCACAGCTGCAAACGAGGAGAGAAAAATGTTAGAGTGTGCGTAGACAGGGAGAAAAGTGGGAAGCCGGTAGTACAGTAAAGGGCCTTCGACTCACAGTCAGGTTGTCCCTTAGTAGTTGCATGATGAGGGTGCTGTCTTTGTAAGAATCCTCGTTCAAGGTGTCAAGTTCAGCGATGGCTTCATCAAATGCCTGAAGAACAAAGATGAAACTCAGTTGCATTGATCAACTTCGATCTCCCGCCATTCCTCCAGTCCAACACGACAACCTTGTGTTTACATGTCAAAAATCTCCAGTGTGTTCTCACCGTCTTGGCCAGGGTGCAAGCCTGGTCCGGGTTGTTGAGGATTTCATAGTAGAAGACTGAGAAGTTGAGAGCCAGGCCGAGCCGGATGGGGTGTGTTGGCTGCATCTCCCCCTTGCTAATGTCAAAAGCTTGCTGGTACGCCTGCTGGGAATTCTCCACTGTATCTGCAGGCATGAGAAGATGGACCGAGAAAACGAACATTAGCACTGCTTCTGGAGACAATACTCATTTTTTGGCCACTTGGGGGCAGGAACAGGCAAACCATTGAGCATTACTGGAGGACCAACAGATCTGATGCTTTTTATTCTTATTCTTATCTCTACCCTTCTTTTGAAACTTTTATAGGAATTTAGGGATGCAATTAAATAGGGAAGGAGGAAGAAATTGGACATGGCTTCATTATCTGAACTAACCAAATGAAGGAATTACAAAGTCCAAGATGCTTCTGTGTGGGCTAAGATGACGATATGAGGTACGTTCACGGAACGTACGGTCTCTTGACCCACTGTTGTATTGATCCCTGTGTCACGTGTTACTTTACAGCACAAATGTACTCACCCTTCTTAGTATCCCCAGATGCAACCTCAGACAGGTATCTATAATAGTCCCCCTTCATTTTCAGATAGAACACCTTGCTTTCGGCACTAGTTGCGTTGGTAATGAGGAAGCTGTCAAGTAGCCCCTGAAAACAAAACAAAACAAAAAAAGTTAAGTTTTTCCATTTTAGTATGTACAATGGTAAATCACAGTACCGACATCAGACTATTTAGAAATATTTACCAAAACATCATGGCAGATTTCCTGCAGCTCAGATTCAATCTTCTCCCGGTATTCACGTGCCATCTGCTGTTTTTTGTCGTTGCCTTCAGTCTTCTGCTCAATGCTGGAGATGACGCGCCAGGATGAGCGGCGTGCTCCTACCACGTTCTTGTAGGCAACAGAGAGTAGGTTGCGCTCCTCGTTTGACAGCTCCGCACCTTGCTCTGTCACCGACTTCATGGCTGCAGCCATGTCATCATAGCGCTCAGCCTGCTCAGCAAGCTTGGCCTTCTGTACCAGGTCGCTCTTATCCATTGTCTAGACTGGAAAAAAAGACAATGTAACATTAAAAATGTATAATATATGATTGATTAAAAGACTAGGACAAATGTTTCAATAACATCAGCACAACGTGTATTCACTGAGTGAATTTATACTCAGAGTGTCTTCTGAGTATAAATTAATTTCATTAGATACACCAGGTTCCTAAGGCAAGAAAGCCCCTTAAATCAAATGAACGTTGGGATGAGCATTACAAACTGGGCCCGGAGCAAGTGGGTCACCCATACAAATGCTAATGCTAGCTGCTAGCTCACTGACAACGTTCTCCAATCCTGTCCTGGACTAAATCTAGTCAAATCGAGACTGCGTGAAATTGGTTCCTATTCGTGGAACCCTCCAGAATAAAAACACACGATAAAAGGTGTCAGGCATTCATTCAACCTCACTGAGATCGACCCTTTACGTCTTAGCCGAAGCCTTCCCGGGTCAGATTTTAATGCCCTCCCCTCATAATGCTAGCGACGCTAACGCGAGGATTCATTTCGCTGGAAATAGTCGTTAGAAAACTAAATTCGAGCAATTAAATTCAACATCCATTTTGTGACCTGTCTTATTTGGCGACCCAGTTCACTGAGATGATATCTATTATTAATAGTTTGTCGTATTCGTGAGAACGGACAGCGAGTAGAGAGGCTAACCTTTAGCTGGCTATCATCCTCTAATGTACCGCTATCTGTACGTTCCGTTAGCTAGGCCAGCAAAAGCAATGGGTGACTATGTTTGTATTTTTTTAACAAAAAAAACTCACACTCAGCGATGATTTTGCCCATCAACCTCGGCCATTTTTCAACCACGAATAGATACGCAACTATGGCCAGGCTTTGTTTTACTGTCGCCTTTATTTCATTTTCCACAGCTGTAGCGCGGCCCGCCCAGGCTGGCGAGCCTGTCAGAACAAAGTGTCATGGAACCAGAGCCTCCGTTAGCTCGTCGGCTAGTTGCTAATGCTAGTTAGCGAGCCTTTCATAAACCCAGCTAGCCTGGTCCGTTAGCACGGTGGCTCCTCAAAGGGATTCAGTCGGACACGATGAAACCGACTATTCAGTCGTGACCTACGAATGAACTGATATTTATATCGTGGTAAGCATCAACTCGAGGTTATAACACTTACAATATTGGCGACGTTTAATCCTGCTTTTTTTTCTCTCTCTCTCTCTCTCTGGACGATTCAGCCTCCGTCCTCCGTCTAGCTCAGCGTATCTCTCGGGGCAGTACCACTTCCGCTACACTGGCACTTGTATTTCCTCCTTTCTCCACACATCTGCCTTACGTAATGCAACCACTGCTGAAACACTAAACAGAATGACAACAAGAACCGCGAACGCGAATGTGTTTGGTCAAAAAACACGCTCACCTACATATTCTCTGCCTTACTTACTTTTACAAATGAACGACATGCAGACATGTTTACAGATCTGAAACACCAGTGCTGGACAAGACATCCGAATTTAAACCCGACACATAAAAAAACATACGGACCCGAAGCTGTTAATACTAACGTGCTTTTACATTGGGTATGTTGGTGGAAATGTATGTTTTCATCCCTCACAGTAAGGTCAAAGGTCAAGGTCAGTAGCATTTATGATGGTGAACAGGGATGGAGTAAAAGGAACATTCATGTACATTCATGTATATGTATTTATATAACAATGGTACATGTATGTAGGTGATAGACTGTTTATACTGTTTATACCCGAAACATACAGTATGTGACATATTCTGCATAAGGAGAACTTTCATTTTCTGGTTTTATATATGATACTATATATATGATTATATATGAGGATTTAAACACCCAGTTTCTTTCAGGACAGTATGTCATCTTCTGACAGATCAAATACAAACGTCATCCACCTCCACCTATCTCTGGCTCAGCCTTCCTGATCTAACATAGCTCCTCTGTTCATATGTGATCAACAAATGCTTCTCATTCATAGTAGATGACCCAAATCTGTGATGCACACACACTACTTTTGTCCAGCCACAAGTTGCGTGGACAAAAGTGTAATAAAAGCTGTTACGATGTTGAAACAACTACAAATCAATCAACAATCTTCACCCTCAAAAAACACCTGGTGACAGAGAAATGGCTTGTGAAAATATGTTCTTGTTGCCATCAAAGGCCACCATTTCTGTTTCCTGGACATCAAACAGTAATTCTTTCACCACTAAGTGCAAAACAAACTCAAGACACAGCATGTATTGAGTTAAGGTTCGTTTCCCTTTCTCACTCGGCAGTCGGTATACTGGCAGCTGTTTAAAAACTGGATGGAAAATTTTCCTGCTCACATGTACCTCAGATCCCAGGCAGACAGGCAGCGCTTTCTTCTCTCACGACACAATGATGCATTTAAGGACTCTCATTTTCATATCTTCTCTGTTTGCCTGGACGCTGTCGGCTGCAGCCAAAAAGGAATTCATGGAAGCGAGGCAAAACAAGGTAAATGTGTGATTTGGGGGGAAATATTCAAGAGTGACTGGTATGAGGGTCTTTTTCTTTTTGCAGAAGGATGTGGTAAACCTCCCAGATTACGGAACCCTTCGAGACACTGACCAAGCAGTAGCTCCAAGGGCCGATGGTGAGACTTGCTTAGACAGATAATTTACAACAACTGTTTCAAAGCTGATTATGCAACACATACTGGGGCATTCTTCCACATTTTTTGTGAATGTAGCTAAAGCCCATATTATGTAATAACGGGGCTGATCAAGTGTTTTCATTCAAAATGTTCGTTGTGCACTCGAAGTGTGACAACGACTGAACAATTAGTCAGCTTATATCCCAGCTAATGCAGACAGCTGACAACAATGACGTTGTTTTACTTTTCGTTTTTCCACCAGAGCTGCCAACATGTCTATTGTGCGTTTGCCTGAGTGGATCCGTTTACTGTGAGGAGGTGTCCCCTGAAATGTCAACTGTCCCCACACTGCCCAAGGAAAGTGCATATCTCTACGCTCGCTTCAACAAAATCACAAAAATAAGGAACAGAGACTTTGAAAACTCGGGTAAGTAAGTTCCAGTCCACATAGTTCTTTTCTTCAGTGTGCGTCCCCTTTCAACGTTTCTCTCCCACGTTTTTTTTTTTTCTTTTTTCAGTCACGTTGAAAGCCATCGACCTGACTGGGAATCTCATTACCGAGATAGATGATGGAGCTTTTTCCAGACTTACAAACCTTGAGGAGCTCAATCTTTCAGAAAACAGACTGACTAGACTCCCCGCCCTTCCGACTAAGCTAGTCTCATTCAACGCCAACTTCAACAAGCTTACGACCCAGGGTGTCAAGTCAACTGCTTTCAAAGTAGGTTAACAAGTGATCTCATGCTATAATGCGGCAGACGTCATTTTCCGTGAAAAGGTATAAAAGAGCAACTATCCTACGCGGAAAAAATGCTGATCTATTTTTGCAGAAACTCACACGGCTGGCGTATCTTTACCTTGGACACAACCAGCTGACAGCAGTGCCTCTACTCCCAGAGTCCCTTCACACCGTGCACCTGCATGTGAGTTTGCCTGTGATCGCCGTCAACAACCAGAAGGGCTCTGAGGAGGCAATCGGATTCTCTGTCTCTTGCAGAACAACAGGATCGCAACGGTGACGGATGAGACGTTCTGCAAAGGAAACACCAGCTACTACATCCGCAGCAACATGGACGAGGTGAGGCTGGACGGGAACCCCCTCATGCTGTCAAAGCACCCCGACAGCTTCATCTGTCTGCAGAATCTCCCCATTGGATGGTACAACTGAAATAGGTATCTGACAGAGGGAGAAACAAGATTGTGTTGTTCATAAGTTTCATTTTTATGTACTTCATATTAATTGTACAGATCAGCAGGGACTCTCGGTACATCGACAGTGTTTTACAGTACAATAATACATCCTAACTGTAATGAGGTGGAATATGCACACTTAGCAAAGAGGAACAAAGAGTATTTTTGTCTTTGCTATTCGCAATTCTCATATATATATAGATATATATTAACCAGGACATAAAACACAAAGACACATTTTTGTATTTTTTTTCCTTTGCTATTCTGGCGGAGATTGTTTTATCTTGGCAGGTGTTATCTCTTATATATTTTTTTTACTAAATCATGGCAGGGTTACAAAGAAGAAATGTGAGTTTTCCAAAAAAAAAAAAAACAAAAACTGATGGAACAAATATTGCTAATAATTCTTAAATTGAGAACTATAATAATAAATCTTGCATGTCAAAAGGGAGTTTGCCATCAGACAACTTCTTGTCGTCACATTCCTGGTTGGCTGTTGTTGTGAACTAATAAAATGCTGTGCAGTCCGTTCCTGATTGTTGGGACCTGCAGCAGAGTGTGTGTCCTCACAGGACAAACGTGAACGTCCACGCAGAGTGCACCAGGCGTTTACTTGGCTGAGGGCTCTTCAAGAACGATCAAACCATCTGCTACTTTCTGCTGATACGCCCGTTCCGATCGTTTTCTTCTGTAGACATCATCTACCAAGAAAATGAGAAAAAACAGAGACACTCGTAAGAAAACACACCTTTTACAGCAGTTCCTGATGGAGAACCGACCTTTTTCACGCCAGACATCTTGACCGATCACGTCCTGTCATCTGCTCAACCAAACCTAATGATTAACCTACAAAACTCCTGCGTATCTGGAGTACAAAGTTGCATAAAACCAAAGCAGTTGACTGTGCTAATTATTTTTTTGCTAAAACGAACGATGCAGCAGCTTCTCAGTGGGTTGTGTTTTCACGTTCGAAAAATTGATGGTGTTTTGTCAAGGACAAAATAGAGAACTGGTGTTTGTTCTCTCTGGGAAAAACTAAAATCAGGCTCCCTAAATGGCCACAGATCACATCAGTACAGCTTTTAGTCCTTTCGGTTCTCCCAAAAAGGTCCATATTTGAAGTAAAAGGGGGATGGATTAGGTAACAGAGTAGACTGCTTTAGGGCTCGTTCTCTTTTCTTTCTTTTCAGTCATCAGGAGGATGTCGTCTCTCTATAAATGCTCCAAATGCTCCTGCTCCAAGTGAGCAGGTACCAACCAGTCTTGCTCCTTGATATGTATAGAAATACTACGTTGACTTTCACTTTGCATCAAGAAGGGAGGATAACCAACTTTGAAAGATGGTTCATTTGGACAGTGGATACTTTAGTCACAAGGTGCTGATGATTGTTGGTGATTGTTTTATATGGAACAGTGACTTAAGTCACTTATTCAAATTAGTCCACAAGACATCTGTACAGGCAATGGGAGTAGATGCTGTCCTGGTAATAACCTACGCAAGAACATGGGTGAATACAAGCAACAGTTTATCTTACTGATTCCAGTTCTGATTATGAACATCGATTATGTTTTTTATAGATTCCAAAATGATTTTTCACAAATAACATCTATTACAATGTTACATACTGTTCTGTTTGAAGACTCGAATCAGACTTCATAAATCATGGAGGACTTGTGACTTGATACTCCGACAAATAATTGAACGAATGATGCCATTAAAAGTCCTGATACAAAGACTGACAGTTCCCCTGGACCCTGGGGTTGGGAGGGGGGCCAGAACTGGACTCTCTAAATGATAAATCACCATGAATGGCCAGGGACTTCTAAAATGATTGACACCTTTGATAACCACCAATTAAAGTAGCACCGCATTAGTGGGGGAAAAATAATACAATTTAAAAAATAATAATAAAGTGGAATAAAAATATCAGAATAGAGATTAGTCGGTCTGGACATGGGACGTGAGTGTTCAAAGCTGAGTATGAGTGTTAGTGTGTCTGTTTGAGTCTGAGTATTTTCCCATCAGACGATCCAACTGTCAATCAAACTTTGCTACACGCTAACAACTATACTAGCTTCCAAATAACGTTAGCAAGAGATGCTAGCTCGTGAATGACGTCAGCTTAAGATTGAAAAGTTCTACTTACAAAACGTTTCTCGTCCTATCCTCATGTTGATCATGATCCACTCCATGACGCCCCCGATGCAAAAGAAGATGGGGAGAAACCTGTAGGTCCCGAAACGACGTTTACCCGGCACCAGACTCAGGAAATACCGTACGTTTATATTTCGTTTCAACATCCTGGATAACACGCAGAAGTCGTGTCGGAGCGGAACTACAAGTCAAACAGACAATTCGAAGCCATGGACCTTTCTGACATCTTTTGTAACGTAGGACGTGAGAGAGTTGCGCATGGAAGTGTGCGCTTGTTTTAGTCAGCAGAGCATTGGAATGGTGGGCGGAGTGGTCTAGAAGCTAAAAAAGCTATGCGGAAACTGAGTTATATTTTAAACGAACGCACCGAAGAAACCCGTCACATCCGGTTGTCCGTTCATTTTACCTCTCGTTCTTTGGGATCAAAATTTAATTGCTAAAAAGAAAATGTAACGCCAAAAAACATTGATGTAAAAATGTTTGTGCTTTCTGTGTCCGATTCTAATTACACGTGTCGTTCGTTCGATTTACAAATGAATTGAGTCTATAAATCATTTCAAAGTGTTGACTCATTAAAGTTTTCAAACTAATCGCACTGACCCTTTTTGTGATCAGCATATATAGGAGATGCAAAATGCCAACATACACAAATGGATTTATTTGGCAGAGATGCTCAAACATCTGGGATCTAGTCAGATTGAACAGAATGACATTATACCACAAAGAACAGGATTGGAAATCATTTACATGAACACTCAGACACATGCAACAATTAGGATGTTCCAGAAACAGTTCCACAAGAAAAGGGAACTAACAGACTAGTCTGAAGATCTACTGTGAACTCACCATACAGAAAATGGGATTATGATCATTTATTACGGAACAGTCACAACGTGGGATCCATAGAAATTGTGTTGGCATCTCTACTCAATGACTGGATTGTTTTCAATCTCTTCTATTTGAACATGTGCCGCTAAAATGTGATCTTCATTGAGATTCGTTTACAATCACTTTATTGCAGATCCCTTTTATGAAGCAAACAGCCGTGTAACTTTCATTTTTTATGTTTTTTTTTTCTTTTCAATAGGAAATGCTTTATTTGGTTCATATCCCGAAGGCATTCTTCATTTTCTAACAAATGCCATGTATGTTTTCAGCAAAAATTGAAGTGAGATACATTCTCACACAGGTGAACAAATCCATAATTGACATTCTTTTAAAGTGTTTGGTCCAACCATCATGATTACTGATACATTTCTGAAAGGAGGTCAATTTGTCTCTTCTTGATCGCGTGTTATCATGGGACAGATCAGACAGCATCCACAACAACTCAGTCTTCAACTTTGTGAGCCGGCCGACAAAAAGTCCAGTGATGCTCCACCGTGTTTTCGTTTGCACGCTCACTCATGTGATGCACACGCGTGTTGCGGATGGTGAAGCCTTGTTTCATTATGTAGTCCATGAGATGAACCCGGAGAGACACCTCTTGGTGATAGTCACACGGTCCAAAGGTGAAGGACACCTGGCAGTCTCTGGTGTCCATCATGTGTTTGTTCCACTTGGTGAAGTTGTTGGATATACCTTCCAGCAGGGCATGGACCTTTGTAGTTATGGTCAGCTGTGTGATGATAACAGCGACTGGGTTGGAATATTTTGACAGTTTCCGTGTACTGGAGAGCTCGACTACCTGCTCAAAGATGTCAGGAGGGTACAGCGGCTTGGGGTCGTGAAGGCACTGAATCAAAGGCTCAATCTGGTAGAAGTCTGCCTCTTTCCTCAGGAGGTCTGTTTCTGTGAAGTCAACTGGCAGAGTAAGTTCAGACGTTCGCAGGAAATTCAGGATGTACCTGAATAGTGTCCCGTCACGATCGATAAAATAATTCCCTTTGGAATCGCGGGTCGTGGGGAAATCTCCCCGGAACATGGCCCCCAGCATGGAGTCTGGATACCGCTGCAGCGTGGATAAGCTGGTGGTGTACAGGTGGCCTCCTACGTTCAAGGTAACAGGAGTAGTCATCTGAGGCAGAGAGGAGGAGAGCAGACATCTTTGTGTGACGTTCAGGTAGGTTAGCGCGTGCAGCCAGTGTAACCTGTTGGCTTCCGGTTATGTTGTGTCTTAAACCACGGTGTCATTTATTTTTCTTGACATCTCTGAGGTTTATGTTTTACATAAGTTGTTGTTTGGCCAGATGTCAGTTGCAGTTGACAGGAACTTTTGTCTTGAGGAGAAACATCTGAAATGTCATATTGCTGCAGCCTCTTACCCTATGTCCCCAGTCTCCATTATCCATTTGTAGAGAAATACCCACGTGGTCAGGTCAGAACCAAAGCAGAGAGCAAATAGTCGTGGTTTGGCTTAAGTCAATTTCACCTGTGAACAAACAGCCACTTTACAGGAAATATAATGAGGTTATATTTTCAATGCCAGCATGTTTTTATGACTGTTGTGTGAAGCAGTGAGTGAAACTTATGTTTCTTTGCTGCTGGGAAAAAAACAAAAAGGAGTTATTGGTTTAAAACGTAGCTTAATTTAATGAGGTAAAAACCCAGCAGTGGGTTAGTGTCTGTAGAATCGTCATTTTGTGAGTAAACTGCAGCAAAATGCTTCAACATCTTTCTGCAGAATTCCATGTCATACACTCCATATCCATGGAACTGCTTTCCAACCTAAACTAATGTTCTTTTTGACCCTGAACGCCTGTTTCTCCATCACACAGATCAGGAATCAATAGGAACAGGACGAATATGTAAGACAGTAACACCACCAAATCCACGAAAATGGAAAGTGAATTGTGTTCTCATCTCTCACGAAAATCTGGATCGACTGATTTACCAGCTCATTTCAGCAACAGTGAGCCTTTCTCAACCAGAGTGAAAAGTGGCGCTTTGTAGCGAAGGGAAAGTAAAACCGTCTGGTTATTTCTGAAATGAACAGGGAACTCAGTGATGAGCTTTTTACCTGCTCGGTGACCAGAAACGGAGCCTCAGCTGCAACGAGCTAACGCTGCTTGAACGGCTAATGCGCAGAGCAGCATCCACCCTCAACGCTGCATTTGCTGTGTTTGTTAGAAATACTGAGCTATCTGGGATCTCAAACCACGACATGATGGTTTAAACATCAAATAGGTCTTGTTAAGAAATTACAAATCAACAAATTGGATGAAATAAGAAGTGTTAATAATTGATAGCCGATCGCTAGCTAGTATGCTAATCTAGCTAGCGAGTGGTTAGCTGATGTTGGACGATGGTGAATGCTCACGTATTCATTCATGCGGTGGGATACTGGTTTGGTTGAAAACTTACCGGTAACTCTCTTGTATGTGAGGAGGTTTTGTGTAAAGTCGGCGACTTGGCGTCGGTGTTTAACGGTGCAGCCAGACAGACACTGATGTTCACCGCTGGTCGCACCGGGCAGCTGCGCTCGGCTCCGGGCTGCAGCACAACTGGGGGAGTGGAGGGGGGCGGGGTCTCACACACACACACACACACACACACACACATACAGACACTTACCTCTGCATACGCATACACACAGACACACACCTCTGCATACACACACACACACACAGACACACACCTCTGCATACACACACACACACACACACACATCTACACACACACACACACACACACACACACACATCCACAAACACACACACACAAACACACGGTCAAACAAGAAAAACACAGCAACTCTCTCAGTGCTAATAGGTGTTGATTTTATTTCAGTAGCAATTATTTGGAGCCGACAAACGTTAATTGGAGAATTAT
>CAAKHB010007380.1:0-18916 GCA_901007665.1 Aeoliscus strigatus
CCCCCGATCTATAGTCTCGTTTCGAGTATAGCTTGTTTGTTCTTGTTCTGTTCCCAAATTATAATAAACGTAAGTTTTGGTCATCTGCATCTGGGTTCTGAGTTTCCTTCCCTTGGCCATCGTTACAGCAATTAAATAGAAAACAAAGGAGTCTGGCTCACATGACCTCGAAGCTATTAAAAAAAAAAAGTCTTTCCTTAGAAATAAAGGATTTCTTCTCCATAGGAATGAAGTAGATTTAGCAGTAGACCCAGTAGTTTCACCTGGAGAAAAACAAGTGGATATCATCTTTGCATTGGCCATTCAATGTACATAGTTTACTATATTATCTAATTTTAATTAAATTCCTTCCCATAATAATGGTCCATTCTTCGACTTAGATTATTGTGAAATAAATTTGATGTGATTTGTCATATATATTATATGCGATTTGTAAATATACATATGCGATTTGTGTGACTTATATATGTTATTTTTTCCCCTCTTGATGACATATTTTTTGACAGATGTGAAAAATATTCCAGAAAATATAGTATCTATTTCACTTGCTGTTATCGTTCAGAAATCGAATGCAAATGCAAGCAAATGCAAATGTGCATAAATGCTCAATTATCTAATTTATATCATTCATATTTGTTTATTTTACTTTTTTATTGAATATATTGAACATAATACGCAGATAATGCATGAAATAAATGTATGATAAATTGACAGTATTTCTCATGTGATTTGTCTTGAATGTAGTAATAATTTCATTGAAAACACAAGTACATGTTGTGTTAAAAAAGTTTGCTTAGACTCACAAACCTGTTTTTGATAGGGGACTGTGTGGAGGTGGTACACATCTACAAATACCTGGGAGTGCAACTGGATGACAAACTGGACTGGACTGCCAACACAGACGCTCGGTGCAAGAAAGGACAGAACCGCCTGTACTTCCTTTGAAGGCTGACTTTGCCCTGTGACAAGGGGCAATGTGTAGTTGGAAAATCCAGCCATTCAAATCAGCTGATGGAAAAAGATTGTTTTCAAGAGTAGCCCTGTATGTGACCTGGTTCATTCGCCCATCACACAATTGCATTTGCCTTGTTCCACCCACACTGAAACAACCCCAGATCACTGATCCACCCCCTGGATCCTGTGTGACTTTAGACCAGCTTCAACAAGTCAATTTTTTGAACTGCCCTTGCAGAACAAATCACATTTCTTGACGATGCTCTTATTTTGACGGTCGTTGAAGGTCTGATGACACTTCCTGACACAGGAACAGATGAGTGCACTGTTGTCTTGTGGGGTTGCAAGATGTTGAAAGATGTCTCAACCAGCTAACAATTTGGTAGTACTATGTTTGGCTTGTTTTTTCTCAGTGTAATGAATGGCTCTCTTGGAGATCTACAGTTTTTTGGCTACCAATCTCTCGCTCATGCCAATTCCCAGTGCCAAGATGGCTGCCTTTGTGGCTTCACATAATTATTTTGTTTTAGGTATTATGTGAA
This sequence comes from Aeoliscus strigatus, assembly GCA_901007665.1. Lineage (NCBI taxonomy): Eukaryota > Metazoa > Chordata > Actinopteri > Syngnathiformes > Centriscidae > Aeoliscus > Aeoliscus strigatus. The sequence continues at coordinate 1,497 of CAAKHB010007380.1, forward strand.
AGCAGGCAACTTCTGAGTTGGGCTACAGCTTGTATGTAAGCAAGAAATCACTCTGGGCCTTTGCATGTGTATGTTGTGTATGACATGAAATGGCCTCTGATCTACCATGGGAATACAGTTAAGCTTTAGCATGTCACACATCATTGTGTTCTTCAGGTAATATACCTTTAGTGCTGCCAGGCATTAAAATTAATAGAAAATTGAAGGAAACAAGAGCAGTCTAATAAGTTTTTCCATGACTGTAAATACTAATTCCAAATGTGCATAGTTAAATCTTTAAATATCATACATGTATTCTAACATTTCATTTAAGAGGGCTCAACAATGCTGTACAAACAGCCTGGCTACACTTCAGTGAATGTTACTTGTTAGAGACTAATTTAGGCACACATGAAGAGCTGCAGTATAAGATTGAGTGTGTGTTCATGGTAAAAAGAGAACATTTTGTCCTGCTGTGAGGCTCGCAGAGGGTTGCTCACAGAGGGTCATGCATGTCCGCCGAAGAAAACTAAAATAGCCCACAGAGATGCATAAAAAGATGAGGCTTTACATGTCTGCTGACACATAACCAAACAGGACATTTATATATAGAGTCCTCGTTTGAAATCCATTCCCATGTTCCAAAACCTGCACCAACCATATGCTGAACATTAATGAGTGAAACATCTACCTGAACCATCAGGGAGAAGTAGTTCTTCGGAGCTCTGTTCATCAGCCCCAAATGAACTCTGAAGGTGAGAGAGGACAGTTGGGAAGACACAGTGAATGCACACATGGCCCAACAGTGATTACTATTGAACTGAATAATTGTTCCTCTAATTGTATTTCATTCAGCAAAGAGTCATAAATGGGACATTGCAGAAGGAGAGAATTTCAAATTATCACTTGGAGGAGAAGTAACGTTATTAAAAGCAGTTGTTGAAAGCATGAGTTGAATTCCTGGTATATAGTGCAAGCTTGTCACTGCTGATGATTGGCTAAAGGACAACTTGGGAATGTAAATGACGACTATACAATATGTTGGCCCTGATGTCAAATTAAACAACCACAGTGGCATACATACTTACTGTGTCTTGATGAGTTAAATCTGTCTGGTCTGGTCTAGACCTGCTGTGTTTGTAAAGTGTCATGAGATAACTATTTTTGTGATTTGGTGCTATACAAATAAAAATTGATTGATTGAAACCTTACCCAAATCTAGAGTAGTGATGGACAAACAGCTTTTATGTGTACTGAATCATTAGAAGAGTCAAGAGTCGTTTACCAGATCATTCACCCCCCCCCCCAAAAAAATGCATGTGTGTATATATATATATATATATATATATATATATATATATATATATATTAGTGCTGTCATTTTAACGCGTTCATTCGATTAATTAATTATGCCGCAATGCAATTAATTATGAGTATCAACGGTGGCGAGCCAATGCTTGCGCATTTGAATTTTGGCCCACTGAAGGACCCGTAGTCTTCTCGGCCGTGCTACGTCACCTGCGCCGGCAAATTAACAAGGCAGTGGGCAACAACAACAGACATGGACACGACAAGGAGGATGAGGCAAGTGTGTCTTCAGTCGTGTCACTGAACGGAAAATTTATTTACCAAAAGAACAGAGACGGGACGATAAATAAAAACGCTGTGATTTGTAGTAACTCCAGCCTGACGTACCATTTAAATGTGAAACATGTTCAGGCAAGTTTTTCCGTTGCGAGTGTGGCTACCGGGAGCTCACTCCGCCAACCCACGCTAGCTGAATTTGGGAAACGAATGAGCAAATCCACAACAGAAAAATTGACAAATACAAATACAAATACAAATTCAGAATTGTATTTATTTAACTGTATTGCTGTATTAATATTACATTTTTGAATAATACACCTGGCCTAACTGGTTTGCGGATGTGCTTGACCTTTACTTTTGGATTTCATTTATGAAGCACAGTTCACCAATAAAAAATTGGATTTCAAACGTTCTCTTCTTACTGTATTCAATTGATTAGACATGCACTACAATTTTTTAATATCCTAGAATTCAAATTCTTTATCAGGAGACCTTAAGCAGATATGACATTAAAATGCGATTAATTCGATTAATTAATTACAAAATCCTGTAATTAATTTGATTAACTTTTTTAATCGACTGACAGCACTAATATGACAGCATATATATATATAATATTATATTAGAAACGCTGCTCCTTTGCGTGGAGAGGGGCCAGTTGAGTTCAGGCATCTGGTTAGGATGCCACCTGGGCTCCTCCCTTGGGAGGTGCTCCAGGCAGGTCCACCTAGGAGGAGGCCCCGGGGCAGACCAAGGTGCAGGTGGAGACATTATATCTCCACCCTAGCCTGGGAATGCCTCGGGATCCCCCAGTCAGAACTGGCCTGTGTCGCCAGAGAAAGGGAAGTATGGGGCTCCCTATTGAAGCTGCTGCCCCCGTGACCCAAACTCAGATGAGCAGATGACGATGGATGGATGGTCTGCAGTTCGGCATTGATCTCTGTTGGATTAAACTGCTGAATGCTGTAGCTGAGACAGATGTGGAACTGACCGCCTGTATTCATGGCAGCACGTGGTGTCGGAGGGTAGGAAGGGCAGAATAATAAATGTTCTCACATCATCAACATTTAGATTTGTCAGGAGTCGTTAGGGGAATATTCACTAACTATAGCAGCAAAGTCCCTAAGTTGTTGATACTGTATGAGTCTAAGTTTCATTTTCGTTTAAATTTCTCTTGAGCGATTTGAATCAATCAACGGGTTCGCAGAAAATGAACCAACAAATCAGAGTCACCCACAGCAGTTCACTGCCGCACTGAGCTGAACTATGAACTGAATGAATCTTTTCAGTAAGTGATTCAGTAGAGTTCGTTCATCCAAAAGAGACGTTTTTTTGAACAAATCGGGACAACACTACTCTATAGCTGACCAGGGTGGTGGGGCGAGACATTGTCAGTCATGTGAACCGACGTAGTCTGTGATGTGGGCAGTATTAGGATAGAATTTTATTCAAGATGTGCAAAGAAACTGGAGCACTGTTCCAGTTGGTGCAAAAGAAAAAAAGATTGTGGAACTGTCTGTCAGAGTCTGAGGTAAGTTAGAGATGTCACTCTTTGCCTCCACCAGCATTAAGGAACGCATTGAAGGAGATGTCAAACTAGGCAACTGGAAAACTGAATAAACATCACAATTCAATGATAACGAGCCCTTCCTGATGCACATAACCACGCCTGCTGCTTGGAATTTGCCAACAATGTCAAACTGAACAATGAATTCCAGTTTGACATCGAGACGCAATGAGAACTTGAAGAGTGAAAATGTGACATTGAATATTAGTCTTTATCGAAGGGTCTTATGTAATATAATCACATCTATGGCAGAAACGAAGAGAATGTAGTTAATGGCAAGGTGGTTGTTGTTCGCAAAGAGGATCGCAAGACATTTGTGTTAAGTCATTAGACTTTGTTGAAATGATCCCAGTCATAACTGGATCATTTTATATAATTCCTCCTCTTTAAAAAAGAGAAAAGGACAGGAAAAAAAATGTTTCAAGGACTAAGTTGGTCCAGCAAGTTGAGCAGTGGTGGCTATTTTGCTATTTTCTATTTTCCAGCCAACATCAGAAGTCTTTTGTGTTGCTGATGCTAGATGGTGCTGGTGCCATTGATTGGCCTTCAAAGAGGATCAAGTATCAAATATGTGCTCTTGTAAAGGCTTGTAAATGTCCAATTATTTTCTTATATTTCATGATAAAAGTGTGTGAGAATGTCATCAACATTTGCTGAAGGTCTAGAATTTTTCATTTCTGTGTGGGCGAGACTTGATGTTGATAGTGAAATTTACATTTTCTTCCAAAATTGATGGTATTTTTTGGGCAGTCAGGCCCCTACAACCTATGAGATTTGGCCAGGATATTTGTGGTGCTGTCATGACATAAAAGTTTCACCTATTGTCGACTGGATCCAGCCCAGGCCATGCTGGAAATAGAAACACAAACAAACTCAAACACAATAACAACACATTTCCTTTTTTTCCAGCTTAACATAATTATAGTGTTTCCGTGCTTTAGTCTAGTCCAGCAAACTGCATAATGTCAGACAGTGATTTAATGGCAGACAGCTAAAACAGTGAGTTTTTCCTTGTTTGAAAGACCAGCAGCCGCCACCATCATCATCCAAGAGGCTCATTTCTCTCAACTTAGAATCTGCTCATGTGAAATATTTTCATCAGTTGGAGTATTTCCCTGCATGCATGCACCTCAGCATACTTACGTGCACTGTTTCCATTCATGGCTTAACAAGCATCAGAACATTTACAAGATCCAATCATTTTCAATTTGTGAGTTTCTATGTGGTTGAGTGAAGATGGAAATGTCGTAAAACATCCCTGTGTTCCTTGAAGGCACCCATCTCTGGAGAAATAGCTCAGTGGTCAGGAGAGCTCTCGACTTGATGATGATAGATGATGCCAATGGGACAAGCCCACCTCACGGGTCAGATATATAGAAACGTGACATTGAAAGGTTTCATTTGACCGACTGGTCCTGGATAAGTTTCATTATTTCTCTTTTGGGGACTTTCACTGACTGAGCTCCTCAACTTCAAAATACTGTACGTGTGCAGCAATCTGGGATATGGAATGATGTAAACAAGTCTTCATGTTTTGTTTTGTTTTTGAATTCAAAGAGATGGAACCTTTTAATTCACTGTCCATGCAGTGTTTACAAGGGTGTGTGTGATAAATACACATCTTTCCCTGTGATGTTTGCCTACTAACTGAGTGATGCCAACTGTGTTAGAGTTTAAAGCAGCGTAGACTTAAGAATTTCCCTTAAGGCGAAATGAGAGCAGCCATCTGCAGGGGTAGTAAATGCAAGTGAGGCATCCCTGAGCAAACAGACCCGAGTTAGAGCTTTTTTTATTCATGGAAATACAGATTGTGTTCTACAGAAATCCAACAAGACACTTTGTGCATGGTGGTGTTTTATTAGAAACTTACTGTGAAAACATCTTCTAGCTGTTACGAGCAAAGCAACCGCTCAGTGACACTGAGTGTTTAGTCATCAAAGTGAGTACATTCTTGTTGTCAGAATTGTCTGTTTTGGTTTGGTGTCTGTTTCTTTTTTTTCTTGCCTTGTCTTTCTCCTCCCTCTGACTGGCAGTGGAGGTGTGGCCAGGCTGATTGGGAGCAATCAGCGCACCTGATTCTCATCGGCACGCTGATTGCTCCTGCTCTTAAGCCGTGCTTTGGCTGCACCCCACTGCCAGATTGTTTGTGCTTCCATGCCTTACTCTCCCGCCATTTGTTACTCTCGTCCGTCGCGTCCCGTTTGCCCTCTAGCTCTTGTTCCGTCGTGTTTTCCGGTTTCCGCCTTAGTGCGCGCTTTCTGTTTGATTCGGTCTGTGTTTCTCCCTCCAGTTTTTGTGGAGCGCCTTTTGTTCTCTTCGTGTCTCGTGTTTTCGCCCCTTGTGGTTGTTTTGTTTTCTCTCGTTCGTGTCCTGCCGGCTCGCCACGGTGCAGTGCGTCCTTAGTTTATGGCTGATTTTCGGTTTGTGTTTGTGTCATCATTGCTGTGCAACCTGGTTGTGCAATAAATTACCTGTGGCTCTATCCTGATTCTCTGTGTGCTGTGCCTGCATCTTTGGACCCGTCCTCAAACCCCGGGCAGACGCCCATGACACTTGTGACATGTCCATGTCACAACCTGTCCGCCTTATAAACATTCTCTTATTTTGAGATTGTTCAGGTGAAGCCACAGAAGTTTTAAATGTGCAATGATTATCGTACTTATACAGTCATTTTCGCTACTGTAGAAGATAAAGGATCAATAAATCAAAGACAACAGTTTTGCTTTTTTATTAAATGAAATTTTGGTTTTGATTTGGGCGCAACCAATCCCATCAAGAAGGTCGGTAATACTGTTATTTTTATTTGTCGCCTTCAAGCGATAACTGAATGTGAGCGGATCTTGTTTAGTAGTTTTTTAGTAGTTTAGCTTAGTAGTTTAATTTCTGGAAAGGTGCACACTATGGTACCTTGCCAACGCATCAACGTGGACCCTCATGGACGCCATTGATTTCACACGGAAGCATAAATATACCATAATTGATTTTTCTTACCTTATATATACCTCACCTCACCTTTAGTTAGTGGCCTAGCCCCTCATATTTTTCTGTATGTGGCCCTCAGTGAAAAAAGTTTGGACAACCGTTGACAAGTTTAGCTTTGAGTGACTCGTGACAGTCGACTTCTTAATATGCAAATTACACAGGTTGTTTGCAAACTACCCTTGTTTTTGAGTACTACATTGAGCTAGCTGGCTAGCTAACCTTATCAATGTTATCTAGCTAACTAGCTAGCACTAACCCCAACCCTAACCCATACAACTCTGAAGGATGGGTTGTTTGCAAACTACCCGTGTTTTTGGATTATGTGAAAATAACCTGGGTAATTTGCATATTACCCGTTTTTTTCCACATAACCCATAACACACACATGCGTGTAGGGTGGCCATTTTCACAACACCAAAAAGAAGGAACATTGCGGCATTTAATGAGGCAAGAACAATGGCAGCATAGAACTCTAGTGCCCTTCCCACTACAATCAATTTTATCCATGATAATGGCCACCCTAACACACACACACACACACGTCACTTCTAAGTTCAGTTTTCCACAACACAGTTCCAGCTGTTCTCGCCTTGACTCGACTAGGCTCTACTTGGTTTGGTTCCTGACAGTGCTGCTACTTTATGTACTGTCCAAAACCGTGCATACCGTGACAGCATACAGGATACTGTGAGAGCATCATGACAGCATTTCATACATAAAACAAACACGTAAGCAATAGAGAACATGGAGGAGATGGTGAACTTTTGTGGAGGGGCGCGTCCAGAATCTTACATCTTCAAGTTTGTGTCATAAATACTCAAATCCCCCATTATGCCTCCAGATTCAAACACACAATGGCAAGGCATAACTATGGTGTTTTAAAACACATCTTAAAACCCACTTTCTTTTCTTTAGCTTTTACGTGTATAGGTATATATTTTATCTTGAGCAGGCAGTGCATTTTTATTCATTTTAGCTTGTTTTCGTTATCTTTATTACTATTATGTTATTGTGTATTTGTATTTATTGAGTGTGTTTTTGTGTTGTTGTGCAGCACTTTGGTAATGTGCAATGTAGATAAAGATTGGATAAAGTAGATTGGAGTATAATACTCCTGAAATGAAATACTGTGTAAATTTAGAAGTACAAAGAAGGCTCTATTAGTATACGGTACCTTTTTCTTTAAGATATTGGGAAAGCGAATTCATACGGATGGCCTAACAATGCAGTAATGATTGCATTTCAGCAGTCACATCAGAGGTGAGAAATAAAGTGTGGGGATCTAATGACATGGATGCTGAAGCCACAGTGCATGTTTACGCAAGCTTCACAGCATTCACATTGAAAAAACAGGCTGCTCTTTTGGAAAGTATAGTCATTTGCCAAAAACATCCAATGATTGGTGAGAAAGTAACTATACAGAGGCGATTAAAAGCGACACTTTTTTGTGGGGGTGGGGGATAACTGAAGAAGTGGGGATTGTTGTTTGGTGAACACTGAGTCCATAGACTGTGATGTTTTCTTTGTCTATCACCTTTAATTTAAATTCAGAGCTCCATAGACTGTGAATCAGACCTGTTTTGTCCTTTCCAGACTCAGAATGATTCAGACAGTGACACACAAAGTCAAGCAGCAGAATTATATCACTAGATGAAAAACGTAGATGCCATGGTGTATAAAGCAGAAGTTAAGGAAGAACACTTTCATTCAGTTTGATCTATTCAGTAGTCTGGGGATGATAGTGACACTTTTGTTTGAGCAAGTGTAACTGAGTGGTTGTTTGTGCTAAATCTTTCAAATTTTGATACGTGCTACCTATATTAGTCTGCAATAAATAACACACCTTCACCGATGATGGAAATGAATTGTAAAATATGTAATACTAGGTGGGGATGGTTTGTAACGATGACATTTTTAATGCTGACAAAAGACCCACACAATAAAATTGTATGCATGCATCCACTTTAATGAATCATAAAGCAGAAACCTATATGATATATATGATAGCACACACACACACATATATGCGTCTCTTTGAACTAAATCTTGACATGACCTGTTAACTACCAATATTTATTTTGCACTTGTATTCACTGAGCTCCCCTGAACCTCTCTGGAGGGCGACCCCAGCCAACATTCAGCAGGGCTTCAAGTTCCTGGCCCAAACTCCAGTTGCAAATCAAAGTGGTCCAGGCCCAGCATTGGGAAGCAAGCTGGATTCGGTGCATACACTGATGAACAGACCTGTCCTCGGAGGGGTTGGAACAGGGATGCTCGCTTTACTTCAAAAGGCCAGTCATCTGCTGGGCGGACTCCAGTGCACAACACACGATTCTTTTCCTTGCCGCCTCCAGACATTTGCTGTCTGACTCACCAAGTACAGAAATAACATTCTCCTTTTTCCACACTGGTATGTTTCTCTCTGTCTTATAGTCATACATATGTGGATTTAACAGCTTCTGGTCAAACAGCTCCATTGGCTAATGCACATTTACAAGAAAGATCGTAAGTAAGTCAGTTACACAACGATTAGTGATGAATGATTGATTTGTTGTTTGATTTGTGATTGATTTGTTAATAAATATGATGAAGTCAAATAATGTATTTGTAGTTTATTATAAAAAATATTAATGTGTTATTAGAACATATTTATTTAATGATTTGTTGTAACAATAAGGACGATTTTCATGAACCACTTTGTATGATTGTATATGAAAATTAATCCAGTTGTTCTTTGATTTATGTCCCATACCCAGCCATCTTTTCTACAAACCTCACACACATGAATTGCCATGATTATTGTTAATTCAAATACACAATCAGAAGAAAAATTCATATAAAAATATATTAGTAAACATTTTGACTGAAATGTGTCCAGATGTTACAAACAAATGTTAACATAAATATTTGCATACGTAAGAGTCATTTAATTAGACATTCTATTTTGTAATCAAATTGCATAATGCATTGTGAGATGCAGCTAGTTACTCCCCAACACTGCCTGTAAAAATAATTATTTTACATGAATTATTTTATATGTATTCATTCATTCTTCTTATTGTTATTATTATTATTATTATTTCATGTAGCTCTTGTTTATTTCCCTGTGAGTGACGAACAAATGACTCAGTAACATACTGTATTTACTCATCATGTGTAATTGAGGAACAGACCTTCATGCGCCCACAAATCATTAGGTAAACACTTGCAAAACATTTATTCATGATTGATACATAATTAACAAATCATTTGCCAATCCCTTCTGACATTTCTGTGACTTGTTGACACAGCTAATCATTTATAAACCTACAAAGTGTTTTACACATTAATTGTTCATCATATTATGTCTCATACATGATTAATGACCATGTGAATCGACGTATTATTATTTTTTTTTTCCTTCTTTCTTCTCTGACACACATGCACAGAGGCAAAGCAGAGTCACATCAGGTGATTGTTTCCCCTTCTCTCAGAATACTCCTTGTTAAACCTACATGTTGGCATGACTGAGGCAGATGAGGACAAATCAGCTGCTGGATGTCTCCCACTCTGTGTGTGTGAGTGTGTTTTGGTTATGTCTTTTTATTTTACACTTTGAGACAGTTCTGTTGGGTGGGGTTACAGTGGGTCCCTTCACTATATTTAGTCACAGCTAGACCAGCTTCTCAATTCCTATCAAGTTGTTCTTGCAGGCTCGTAGTGAAGAAACATGGCCCCCTCTTCCTCTTCCTCCCTGTCAGTATTAACGCTCACCATCATCTGCTCGTACTATTCCCTTATTTATAGTCTGGGGGGGATGCTCTTTTCATAACCCATTCCTGTCCACTGGTAGATGGCCCTTGTGATAGCACATCCAGCCGGTTGAAGGGTTTCTGTAGTTCTTTTTCAGTTTCAGTCCAGCTCAGTCCTGTGTCTGCTCCCAACAGTATTTGGCCGGTCTCGTTATTCCACATGCCAGGTTGTATAATCTCATGTTGGGAAGGGCCACAGAAACATAACACCATGCTCTGGGGGTAGTACCTGGCACCTGCTGCTCTTTTTGGTTCCTCCTCCAAGAGGTTCCAAGCAAGCGGAGTTGAAGTTCGCAATAAATCATGCTGTGGTCAACGAAGTACAGGTTTGTATGTTTGGTGGCTGTTGGGAATATTTACAAAAAGCTGGATGGAGCGATCCGCAACAAGGAATTAGATCAGGAGTTTAGAGGGAGTGGCTTCTCTCTCACTCGTGTCTGTGACAAAAAGCCACAAACGAAACAGCAAGTGCACCATCTCCTCCATTGTTCATGTGTTTGTTTGCTGTGACGGCAGTTTCACGTAGAGAACTCACATCGAGAAGTTACTGAACTGTACTGGATGAGTCTGGTACTAAAAGCAAGTCGAGTCAAGTCAAGCCGAGTAGTATGATAAAAATATACAAACGTAGACATATTCTTCTGCTTGTGCCTAAAAAGCTAAGAAAATGGAAAAAAAAACAAAATGGAAAAAGAATATGTCCACATTTGTATATTTTTTATTGTTGATTTATTTTGGCACTCCTGTGATTCCATAGAGTAGAGCTGGAATACTGTAGTGGCAAAAGTGGCCTATAGTCCCTAACAGTGACCTGTTTTTCCCAAAACTAACAGGTCGCTGCCACAACTTCTCAGGTTTTAGAGTGTGAGGATTATCTTTACCATCTCACATTTGCCAGGAGGGCCATGATTGGCCTTCATTTCTTTTCACTGTACCTCTCTACATAGTAAATGTTTCACATTTGCGTTACGGGCAAGAGGTACACAACACAGGGTTTCCTTTTGCTTCTGCTGGCACACTCACACAGGACAGCAAAGAGTTTCCTATTTATGAAGTTTGACTTTTGTTGAAAGGAACTTATTGTGGAAGCAGTTTCTTGAATGTGATTCATTTACAGGATATGCTGCCTCAGTCAGCCCACAGGGTTTATTTGCACACTGAACAAACATAAACATATGTTTACTCTTGTTGTTATGTTTTCATTTTGCTATGCTGATTTAAAGATTACACACATATTTACACATATATTTTACCTAGTTCTTATTCAGTATGTAGTAATTTCTATTTATTTATATCTTTGCAGGGTTTCTAAATGTGTTATTCCTGTCTTGTGCCTCCTATTATGTTGCGAGGCAAATTGAAATATACTTTAATACTTTGGAGCATGAGAGCCTTTCTGCTGGGCTTGAACACGACCCAGGATTAACCATAAAGCTGATCTTCCCCATACATGCACATTTAACAAAGCCAGCCATTCATCTCATAATAATGATATTTTCAAAAATGTTGTCAGACGCACTAACATAAAAGATCCCCCACTCAACCTCGCAGGATGCGATACAATAGTCTTTTTGGCATAATGTAGAGCAAAACTGTTGCAACTAGCAAGAGGGAACAGCAGAAGTCCTCGTGATGACCACTAAGTTTTGCACACATCTGTGACGTAAAAATGCAGTTTTAAATGTGAAAACAACTGCTCTCATTATGTCACAGTTTGAATACACCTCCGGCATTCTCTGAGGCATCTCCTCGTGTTATTGCAGGGTACGACTCTTCTTGGAACAAGTGTACAGGGAGCTGGCACGCTGGTTTGTCATAGTCGATTGTCAGATCTCCAACCAAGGAGCTACACCCAGTAGAAGGCATGTACCTGAGCAGTGGTATGCTATGTGGACAGAATATATCCATCCATACTTATATACAACTCATTTTTATTCACCTTAACCCCTGGAAGACTGCTGCATCTCGATGTTGCTGAGGTATGTGTTTCTGCGCATTAAGTGCTGTTGTGAACCATGTTTACCCATTGCCTTTGTGGGTACCTTGTAGTTTGTGTCTCTCATGGCAATATATGAGCGGTGGATGGAGGGGTGGGAGAGTGCTTGTATGAATGAAACAACAGGCCAGGGAGGTTTATAAATAAAACTGACAGCAGGCACCTTGCTGAACCATGACTTGAATGTTTAAAGTGTGGCAACGTTTTTTTTTTTTTTTTTTTTTTTTTTTGTGAGAGGCTTGGGAAATCTCTCATACAAAAGCACAGCGACGTGTGCTGTCTCCTCACTATAAATATGACATTTATTACGTGGTGGTTATGTCACTGTGGAAGGGGGGAGGGACTGTATGTTCAATGTTTCTTGGGTTTTATTTGTGTAACCCAACATCACAATTACAATTGTCTCAATGGACTTAACAGCCTGCACAATATTGTCCTGTTCTTGGACCCTCAATCTGGGTCAAAAAGGCAGAACCCTCAGGGAGAACCGCAGAAACAGGGATCCTCTCCCTGGGATGGACAGACCCATCTAGGACCCCTAATAGTTGTTGCATGTACAGACAATGTACGCTTCCATAAGCTGCTGAAAATGTCCAACAGTCCATGTCCATCCAATAATTCATGGCAGCTGGAGAAACCTGGGAGATGAGAAAGCTCTTCCACTGTCTTGCAGGTCATCATCATTGCTGTATAACTACCTCTGTATCTGCAGACACGATTGTTGATGCAATGACTTTTTTTAGGTGTAAATTTGGTCTCAGCTTTCATAGGGACACTGCCCAGCAATGAGCCATCCCACCACACAGGAAATAAAAAGTAGTGATTGAGTTATGATGAACAAGAAAAGAAGAAGAATGTTGAAACCAAACATGGTGGTGTATTCACGTTAGCATAGCCTGCAACATCCAGAGAGCTAACCATGTCAGTCCAGCTATCTTGCTGAAAAACATGTCTTCTTGGTGAGATGAGAGGAGCTTTAACATGTTCATGAACTAAGAATTTGTTAATAACCCATCGGCCACTGTTGCCTTGTGGGTTACAATGAAGATTGTGAGAGTGCAGAAAAAAAGTTCTCTATATCAAAATATTATCAGGGACAACACTTCCCAAACTGTGATTGTGACTAGACAGCTGAGACTGAAAATCAGAAGAACCTGCATTGAGATCATCACCTCTGGTGACACACTGTTATTGAAACCCTAGTCGGTGTGATGATGGATTGCTCTCTCAGACATATAATACTGATGTCAAAGACTTTTCACATGTGGCATGTAGGAAGGCCTCTGATTCCCGTGTATATCAATACTTAACAAATCCTGTAATCACCACAAGACCCTGGATGACGTGTTTGTGTGTGTTTCATTGAATGCAGAGTACATCTGTTACTGTGGCACATTACAAAGCTCCGGGAATTCGTTTTCAAAGACACAGTGGCTTGTTTCTTTCCATCGACAAAGCCTGGGGTCACCACATGAGTGCACGTCTGCCACGAGGGATCTCAGCCACAGGTTTGCATTTCCCAAAGCTACGTATTATTCCCAGCAGGGTTTATGCTCCAACTTCCCATCTTACCCCGCACGTGAACATTATGGGCCCTATTTATAGATGGTCTAAAGCGTCAGGCCATATAGCGCATGGGCATGTCTCAGTCGCTTGGTAGTTAGAGTCAAAAATAGTTGGACTTTAGTCATGGGTGTGTTTTGGGCGTATCATTGAATAATACAACCAGCGTCATCTCCCATTCCCTTTAGAAGTCAGACAGATATCCTCGATCTTACTAAATATTAGAGATGCAATGATATCCGATATTTTATTGAACCGTTACAGTAACAATACTTTTATGATACCTGTTTGGTTCAATACGCAAAGGCAAACAACTGTATTTAAGTACATTACAAAACTTTACTTTATAAAGTTGAAACCAATCAACTCTAACACTTTGTCTGATCACACAGCATGCACCATTAGTCGACAGTGGCACTGGACCTGAATCGGGATCCACTCTGCTCTCTTTGTTCATGCTGCCTTCAGAGCCAATCGGCAGTCCCTGAATTTTCCAGGGGCCAATGAGCGCTCTGCATACATCCAGTCTGTATGAAGTTATTAACATTTCAGTGAAGCCTCGCGAGGTAATAGCTCTGTTACAGACAGACAGACCCAAGGACGCTATAGGTCAAAGTAAACATAAAAACGTTTTTGCTGTTGCTTTTAAATGATTAGTACACAGTGTCTCAGCTCTGAAATTATACTGCCAACCAGACGGATACACTCCAATAACTCCTCAGTAGTAAAGGGATGAATCTTCTGCCTTCTAACCATGATTGTGTTTGTTCTGCACTTCTGTCCATATGCCTTTCTGTGTTTAAAAAAATGGCTTCAAGGCAACTGAACGCCTGAAAATGGATCTCAGTCATTTATTTGATTAACATATTAAAACTGCAACAGAGAAAGTGAATTATTTCAACAAAAGCAAAGTCTCATCCATGTTTGCAACTTTGAGAAAAGAACTTAAGAGGACAGATCCTGGAAGGAGGCACTTCTTTCAAGGAGTCAATGCTATGGCACCTATGAGGAATCTGACACCATCTGAAAACACATAAGTGGATATACATTGAACAGCTGTCACAAGCTCAAGTTTCCAGTGAAAGTGTGAGGTTAAAAATGGCTTGAGAATATAAGTCGGAACAAAAGTGTCTGTTGTTATGCTATTCACCAACTGTTAGTTACATACAGTATATTTGTGGAATTATTTGTATTATGTCTGCATATATATTTATATACATGTTACAACCAACACACCTCGTGTTATCACTCACCGTGGTACAAGGGTAGGTTGTAACAACGTACCACTTTGTATTTGACATTAATTATAGTCATTATAGCCTTTTTTACCCTCAGAACTAAGATGTGTTTCAGCTGGAAGCTTATTCCATAGCCTAGGAGCATCAACAGAAAAGGCTCGGTCACCCTGGGCACACCATGTTAAGAACAGGAGTGATCTGCTCTCACCTTTTAGTGTTAGGCAGCAGTGTTTTGCATAAGTGAAGGCAACTAAGAGAAGACTGGGAGAAGCCAACATAACGTGCATTGCAGTAGTCTAACCTTTTGCTAACTAGAGCATCCAAGGTTGTGATGGCTTAAAAACCGGCCGGTAGACATAGCCTCGAAAAAATAGTCCTGACAATATTGTTAATTTATTTGTCAAACCTCAGATGACTGTTAAAAGACCACTCCTAGATTTTTGACTGTAGGAATTAGCTTTGACGATAAGGTGCCAAGGCCAGTCATCACAGTATCCCCCAAAGGCAATAAATTCAGTTTCATCATTTAAATGAAGACAATTTTGTCAGCAATATAGCAAAGTAGAGAACATTGTCTGCTGTTACTATTAGGCTTCACTGGCACATAGATTTGCAAATCATCTGCATAATCCTGGCCTGGGAATGCCTCAGGATCCCCCAGTCAGAGCTGTCTGGTGTCGTCAGGGAAAGGGAAGTCTGGGGCTCCCTGTTGAAGCTGCTACCCCCGTGACCTGACTTGGATAAGTGGATGAAGGAGGATGGATGAATGGAAGGATGGATGATGGATGGAACAATGAAAGAAGAGGTTGTGTCTGGCTATAATTGACCCAAGTAGCAGCATACAGTATATAATGAAAATAGGATAGGGCCAAGATGCCAAAGATGAGCAGTAGAAGAGGACAAGTCACCAACCATAACAGAGAAGGTTCTTACTGGACAAGTTAGATGTAAACCATTTCAAGGCTGTGCCATGGATGTCAACATAATTGCGTCAGCGTGACGGTGGACCATTCAGTTCTCCTGTGTCCAAGGCTGCTGTGAGATCTAGCAGCACATGGACAACAGGGCACATGGCATCCACAGACAGATGTGGATGCAGATGTGCTGCGATATCGTTGTGTACTTTAAACAGTGCAAAGTGAATGCTGTGACGAGATCTAAACCCAGATTGAAATTTCTCAAGAACAGAGTGAGTTGTTTTCCAGAAAGGACTGTAATTGTATAAAAACAACCCATTTTTAAAATGTTAAAGAGAAAGAGCAAATGAGAAACTGGCCTAAAATTTGGTAACATCGTGGGGTCAAGATTAGACTTTTTAAAAAAGGGCCTGATCCCATCCTGTTTAAAGGGACAGTTCCTGCTCCAAGCCAGGTGTTGGTTTTTAATACTGTGGGGCCAGTCTGCTTGCTTTTACCATTTTCAGCAATTTGGCAGGGACAATATCCAAAGGATAATTTGTAGTTTGTATGAATATACAATCAACAGAAACAGCATCAATACACAGTTAAAGTACAATCAAGAAGCACAAACATACCGTGGCTGCAGATCATCTTCTGGAGCTTGGCAGAGGACTCCACAATAAAGATCTATGATCAGTGCAAAGAGCTAGTGAGATCCCCTCTCGCCTATCATGCAGACCAATAATGAGTAAGTCTAAGGGAACACAAGAGGCAGGTAAACAATAATTCATCGTTGATGTCATGTGATGGTTCAGGTTCTGCCATAGTTTTGACTAGTCAACGTATGGATCGTGATGCGCATGCGTGTGTGAGCGGTGTGAGGGCAGATGAGAGATGCGATGAGAGTGACGTTATTAAAAGAAAGTTCTATGACCAAAGACCTGCCTTTTTATTGCTCGGATACATCCACATGGTGTCAGAAGTCAACGGATTAGGAACGAATCATGGCCAAGTTTAATCCTCCGGAGAAGATGGACTTTTCTCGACCAGAGCTGTGGCCGGCAGCGATTTCAGAGGTACCGTGTTGCGACGAAGCTAAGCCAGGAGGATGGCGACATGCAGGTTAGCACGCTGTTATATGCCCCCGGCAATAAGCAGAACAAGTGTTCAACACGTTCGTGTTCGCTGCGGGTGAAGACGCTGATGATTATGAGACGGTACTGAGGAAGTTGAACACCTATTTCATTCCGAAAGTGAACGTCATCCACGAAAGAGCTCGCTTCTATCTCCGAGCGCAGAAGCAGGGCGAGTCGGCAGAGGAGTACTGTATATTCGCACTCTCTATGAGCTGGCGGAGTCATGCCAGTTTGGTCCGGCGAAAATGGAGAATATTCGCGATAAATTGGTCATCGGCATTTTGGACAAAGAATTGTCGGAGAAAATGCAGCTAACGGCGGATTTGACACTGGATGGTGCGGTGGAGCTTGTGAGACAGTCTGAGCAGATAAAGGGACAAATGAGCCAACAAGCTAAAGCCAACTCCACTGACGCCAGCTACCTCAGTGAAGTGGCCCGGACACGTGCTGCTCCTGCCCACCATTACAGAGGAAAAGGGTGGAGGCAAGGCAATTTCCACTGCGAAAGAGAGAGATGCTCCAGGTGCGGTAAGAATCACCCCAAGCACGCTGTGTGTGCAGCCAGAAATGCACAGTGCAGAAAGTGCCACAAGACAGGACACTTCGCAGCTGTTTGTCGATCTGTTAAAGTGAGTGAACTGTCCACAGTAGAACAGGATGCTGATCACAGAGTCATTTCCTC
>CAAKHB010007381.1:0-17441 GCA_901007665.1 Aeoliscus strigatus
CGTCTCGTCTGTGTCTTCATCATGTTTCAGAGGATTTCCACCGAGGAGATGAAGGAGCAAGGTGAGCTGAGATGAATCACCTGACAAGTGGATGGAGTGTCCGTTGATCCCTCAGGGACAAACTGGAGATATGACGTGACATCAAGAAGTACGTCGAGCCACACACAGACACACACACAGACACAGACACAGACACACACACACACACACACACACACACACACACACACACCTCCAGACAATCATACCTCCTCCAAAGAGCATCCTGCAGCCTGAGACAGAAGATATCCTCTGTAACACTACTACTACTACTGATACTACTACTGATACTACTACTGATACTACTATAACTACTACTACTACTGATACTACTACTGATACTACTATAACTACTACTACTACTGATACTGATACTGATACTACTACTACTACTGATACTACTACTACTACTGATACTGATACTACTACTACTACTACTGATACTACTACTACTACTGATACTACTACTACTACTGATACTGATACTACTACTACTACTGATACTACTACTACTACTACTATTACTGATACTATTACTGTCTGTGTTGGTTTTGTGTTGGTGTTCTGTGTTTCTCCTCCCTCTGGTCGACAGTGGAGGTGGGGCCAGGCGGATTGGGAGCAATCAGCACACCTGATTCTCATCTGCGCGCTGATTGCTCCTGCTCTTAAGCCGTGCTTTGGCCTCACTCCACTGCCAGATTGTTTGTACTTTCACCTTACTCTCCCGCCATCGCTCTTGTTATCCTCGCCATAGTGCGCATTGTTCGGTGTTGTTTATCTGCTTGTGCAATAAACCGCCTGTTGACTCAGCTGACTGTTCCTCTGTGTGATTTTCAACATTTCTGGGTCCGCGCCCAAACCTCGGGCTTCAGCCCAGCTAACACTACTGCTACTACTACTACTGATACTACTGATATTTATACTGATACTGATACTTATACTGATACTACTACTACTACTGCCAAGAAGCAGTGTGTGTGTGTGTGTGTGTATCCTGAATGAGCTGAAGTATGAACCTGATGTTGTTGTATCTAGATATATTTATATGTAAATCTATTTAATGAATGATTATCAATCATTTCTGTTTTACTTATTTTGTTGTCAACAATCCAGCCACGTTTATTATAATCAAACATGTACCATTTGTTTGTTCTTATGGAATAGGAACGTGTATTCATGAGGGAAACGCAGTAGTCAACGCCCCATCTACACGGTCCTTTTTGAATACGTTAATTCATTCTTCTGATGCAGTTCATTCACAGCGTCTAACTGCAGTATCTGACCACTGTCGACCAATAGAAAAATATAGAAACCATGTGAAATGAAGGTTCATCTTTCAGCTTCCATGGACCCTAGACATGAACAAAGTTTTATTATGACAGAAAAAGACTGTCTATGAATATAAGAAGTACAGAAACTGCCTCAGGAACCTACAAAGCTGCCAAACAAACTCACTGAGACCCCGATCCCAGACCAACCCCAGCTCTAGTTTCACATCAGCAGCGAAGAGGTAACAGATGCGTGCCAGTATCATCCCTGTGGAGAATCATCTTCTGAAAGCCTTCAGGTACAAGCAGACAATGACTCAGATGTGTGAGACTGGAACAGAGGCTACAGGACACAAAGACACCAGCCTGTAAGTCGACAGGAGGAACTCCAACAGTGGAAACAAAATACACTTCACCAGCTCCGGAGAACGTGTGTTTACTGCACGAGTCACCGATGACGATGGCAACAAGAACCCTGGAATCCTGGTAACTCTATAACTGTGTGATGATGATAATGAAAATATCCGGTGCCCTCACACACACACACACACAGCACTGATTCCCTACAATAGAGAGATCAGAGCTGCTACAACACTCACAGCCCCCACAAAGGTCTAGGAAGCGTACATTTACTCAGAAGAGGGGCGATCGTAGGACTGGACACGTCAGACGAGGACACAACGAGGTGAAGTGAGTCCGGGTGGAATGGAGCCTGATTTGGAGAGACAGACTGACGCAGTGTCAGCAGTCACACGGTTGTTGTCGGGGTGAAGTCTATTATGTCTATGTCTATTTATGTCTCCAACTCTCGCCTGTGGTCATGAGCTTACCTGAGTAGGATGAGTCTGTGAACGGAGACAGACATCTAGACAACAGACACACTGCTGCTATGAGGGGACTACACACACAGAGGGATCTCTAGGTCTCATCTGGTCTGGGTACGCCATGGATGGATGGGTGGGTGGATGGATGATGGATAGATGGTGGATGGATGATGGATAGATGATGGATGGATGGTGGATGGATGATAGATGATGGATAGACAATGGATGGATGATAGATGATGGATAGATGGTGGATGGATGATAGATGATGGATGATGGATAGATGGTGGATGGATGATAGATGATGGATGGTGGATGGATGATAGATGATAGATGATGGATGATGGATAGACAATGGATGGATGATAGATGATGGATAGATGGTGGATAGATGATGGATAGATGGTGGATGGATGATAGATGATGGATGATGGATGGATGGTGGATGGATGATAGATGATGGATGATGGATGGATGGTGGATGGATGATAGATGATAGATGATGGATAGACAATGGATGGATGATAGATGATGGATAGATGGTGGCTAGATGATGGATAGATGGATAAATGGTGGATGGATGATAGATGGTGGATGGATGATGGATGGATGGATGATAGATGATGGATGATGGATAGATGGTGGATGGATGATAGATGATGGATGGATAGATGGTGGATAGATGGTGGATGGATGATAGATGATGGATGATGGATGGATGGTGGATGGATGATAGATGATGGATAGATGGTGGATAGATGGTGGATGGATGATGGATGGATGGTGGATGGATGATAGATGATGGATGATGGATGGATGGTGGATAGATGATGGATAGATGGTGGATGGATGATAGATGATGGATGATGGATGGATGGTGGATGGATGATGGATAGATGATGGATGGATGGTGGATGGATGATAGATGATGGATGGATGATGGATAGATGGTGGATGGATGATGGATGGATGGTGGATGGATGATGGATGCATGGTGGATGGATGATAGATGATGGATGGTGGATGGATGATAGATGATAGATGATGGATGATGGATAGACAATGGATGGATGATAGATGATGGATAGATGGTGGATAGATGATGGATAGATGGATAGATGGTGGATGGATGATAGATGATGGATGATGGATGGATGGTGGATGGATGATAGATGATGGATAGATGGTGGATAGATGATGGATAGATGGATAAATGGTGGATGGATGATAGATGGTGGATGGATGATGGATAGATGTGGATGGATGATAGATGATGGATAGATGGTGGATGGATGATGGATGATGGATGGATGGTGGATAGATGATGGATAGATGGTGGATGGATGATAGATGATAGATGATGGATGGATGGTGGATGGATGATAGATGATGGATGATGGATGGATGGTGGATGGATGATAGATGATGGATGATGGATGGGTGGTGGATAGATGATGGATAGATGGTGGATGGATGATAGATGATAGATGATGGATGATGGATGGGTGGTGGATAGATGATGGATAGATGGTGGATAGATGGTGGATAGATGGATGATGGATGATGGATGATAGATGATGGATGGATGGTGGATGGATGATAGATGATGGATGGATGATGGATGGATGGTGGATGGATGATAGATGATGGATGGATGGTGGATGATGGATGATGGTGGATGGATGATAGATGATGGATGATGGATGGTGGATAGATGATGGATAGATGGATAAATGGTGGATGGATGATAGATGGTGGATGGATGATGATGGATGATAGATGATGGATGGATGGTGGATGGATGATGGATGATGGATGGATGGTGGATGGATGATAGATGGTGGATGGATGATGATGATAGATGATGGATGGATGGTGGATAGATGATGGATAGATGGATAATGGTGGATGGATGATGATGGATGGATGGATGATAGATGATAGATGATAGATGATGGATGATGGATGGATGGTGGATGGATGATGGATAGATGGATAGACAATGGATGGATGATGGATGGATGGATCTTTCTGCAGACGAAGGTAGAGTACATCCAGTGTAACTTGTTGACTCTGTTCCTTCTCCTGTGCTCTCGTCCATTCTAGATCAGGAGCCCCAGCAAACCTTGGCTTTCTCTTCTGCCTCACTGGGTCTTGGACTAGAAAAATAAATGATGACAAATTCCAGAAGAAACAGTTTGAGTGTTAATCAGCCTGTTTGGCCTCTCAACAAACAAAAGTGGTACAAACACAACTCAGACCAGTGAGAGGCAGAGGGAGAGGAACAGACGAGAAGATGGACTGAGAAATATGGAGGAGAGGTGGGGAGGAGATCTTCTCCTTTGCCAAGAACCACCGTCCTCCATCAGACCACTTCAGCCCACAGACTGATTTGTTGACTTCCTCTGTGGGCTGCTGACGTCTCCTCCGTCCTCTGGTGCGTCACATCCGGCCCCTTCACACATGGACTTTGCATGTGGATGCGAAGGAGCATGATAAGTGCTCCACAACAGCATCACCGTGACCAAGTTACCATGACGATGACCTTCAAATGAAACATCTGACCTCTCACAGAGGAACCTGAGAGTGGACATGAACTTCACAGTTAAATTTACAGTTTATGTGTGTGACTGCTACTTGTCAACAATAGAAACAACGTAATGTCCAAAAATAGACACCAGCTCAGTGTTTCTATTGTCTGTACACACAACACCAACACAGCACGCACTGTTCTGGGTTGACGAGATGAAGATGGATGGAAATGCATGAGAATGTTGACTGTTAAATACAGATTATATGACGTCAGAACCAGTTACAGTGTTAAACAGCATAAATACACCAGCAGGAGACTGTTCAGAGCCATGTTGAATCCATCAAGATAATTGGAATTTATGAAGCTGAGCGGTACAAAACTGAATGGAACTGAACACATATTGTTATACTTACATAGTACACACCTAAGTACATACCTTACATTACATTTACAATGAAAGTTAAATGTTTTTAAAGTTAGGTAAAGTAACAAGGTAGTTAAAAGTAAAGTAGAACAGTAATGGTCAATAATTACACTCTGGGGGTGAAATGTTGAAGTATTTCAAAGAGTTAAACGACACCCACAGGCTGCTCTGTTGCACCAGTGCCATGGGAGTTCATTCTCCACTAGATCTTCATGGAAGATGAACACATCTGACCGCTGAAGGAGAACGTTTATCATTGTGGAAACACAGAGATGAACAAACTGTGTGATGCTGCTGGATATTAGTCTGAGGAGTCCGACCTCAAGAAGCATTTACCACCAACGGAGGAATGCAGAGGAGTTTTTCAGACCATGGGTTAGTGCTATGGTTAGTGTTATTATGGCCAAAATGATAATCACAATTATTAATCACGATTATTCACCTTGTTGTTATTGCACTACTTTTACACAAACAATATGTGAACAGTTTTCAGTGCAAAATGAAACTTTAAGAAAGAAAAAATGCTTAATAATAATTTTAAAAAATGCCTCGAATTTTAAATCTTAAAAGATAAATATCACAGACGATCAGGTTCATTTAATCGTAGCAGACAAAATCGTGATCATGATTCAAATTGGATTCATTGTGCACCCCTACCCCGCCCCTGGTTGACTCTGGCTCAACCAGGGGTGGGCCTCCTCCACCCAGAGAGTGTGTGGGCTTCAGCGCACACAGCTCACACCCTCAAAAGCTGGCACTGCTGCTGCATTTATTCATGATGTGCACTAGCGCCGCTCCCCAGTGCACCTTTCATAATTCATGCATACTGGACCACCGCAACTGGAAATGCTCCTATATCTGCTTCCGTTGTGACAAGTCAGGCTGGACTCACCGATTAGTGGCAACACCCTGACCCCAGGAAGAACGAGTAGGAAGCCATCCTCCAAAAATGCTCAGAACAAAGTATTTTAGAGGGTAAAGCCACTGCAACGGTGGGTGTGTACCCCTGGCTGGGGCTTGGTTTGAGGTCACATACATCCAGAGGAAAGCAGCTCTCTGCAGAGTGTTACCAGATCTGGATCTCAGTTGCATCAGCCTGATGAAGATCCCTCCTCCGTCCTGGAGGAGCATAAGCTGCATGTTAAAAGGAGGACGGCGTCTGGCCAGCAGAGCCTCGACAGAACGGTGTAACTGTCAGAAACATGCTGAGCTGTGTCATTGTTGCACGGGTCTCTAACTAACTTCTTTGTTTTTTTAATCCCTGTGCGTTGGTGGGTGGACACTGGAGGAAGATGAGTGATTCAGGTGTAATCCTGCAGGGTTTGCATTTTGACACTTCACTTACCTCATTCCCGCGTGTTATAGTGTTGTAAATATATATGTATAGTTAATATTAATTTTATATATTTATTATGTTTATGTTGTTAAAATTACTTCTTCACTGTTTGCTAGGGCGGCAACTACCAACTATTTTTTATTTTGAATATTTTTTTTAGTGTGAATGTCTCTTGTGAGATCAAATAAAGTATCTATCTGTCTATCTGTCTATCTGTCTGTCTGTCTGTCTGTCTATCTGTCCAGGTCCAGGTTGAACCCTGACCTTCACCCACTGACAGCTGACAGGATCAGATCCACGACCCGTAACTGTAGCATGATGCGGAGGATATTGAATGAATGAATTGTTGTTTCTTATCATATTGGTTTACATACAACATACAATTAACTAACTTTCCCAAGAAAACGTCCACCCAGTCAAATCTATGGTGAGGTGCTGCACGTCTGACCCCCAAACCCATGAAAGAACACTGCAACAACATCTGAGACATCACAAGAATAGAACGTTCCACAGCAGAAATTCCCCTTCGCATAACTCTGAATAACTCTGCACACATGGGACATGTGGATTTTCTCCTCTGAAGACACACAGCTCACTCTGGGATTCAACACAGAAGTTATGTTTGGGAACTTGCCTGCGTCCCAGGAGATTTGGGTTTTGATGTTGCTGGATTTGAGTGAAACAAAAAAAAAGCCGCACAGAAGAACCAGACACGGCAGGAAATCACAAAAATATACTCCATCAATCACCTTCTGCTCTTCCTGTCAGCTTTGGGTTTGAATTTACAGTAGTTAGATGTTGTTCTTCCTGTTATCCTCAGCGACCACTGTGCTTTGATGACAGATGGGGGCGCCGCACACAACGTGCCATCATTTATGCTGGAAACCACAGGAAGGCTCCCTGTTAAATCAATACATAAAGTACCTGCAGTAACGTGGTGACGGCGGTGGAAGTGACAGGGAGCTTAACAAATGGAACGGGGCCTCGCGGGGCCCGCTGACTCAGCATGTTTCACCGCTGACACCCCCCCACACACACACCTACCTCCTCATCACTCAGACAGCTCGGTGCATCTACCTTTAATATCACCAGCGTCTAATTCATAAGAAAGATAAACACACTGCTGCAGTTCAGACATCTGAATAAACATTTCCTGTCGCTGAGAGAAGCAGATCACATGTCGTGGAGGTGAGCATCATCTCAGCACCAGCTCCGATACGTGCTATCAGATAGACAAGGCCTCCGAAAATGATCATACACCGCAGGTGACGTCCATGCATCAAGGCTGATGAGCTCATAAATCTGTCTCTGCAAAGACTGATTTCCTCCGTTTGGCCATGGGGGGACGGAGGGCGGGCTGTGAAATGCAGATCAACCTGTTCTATCCATCATGTGGACAGCTGCTCCTCCACTGCCACTTCCTCTCACGTTCACCACGGTGACCTTTTGCCCCACTCTGTGGTGGACACAAAACACCAGCTCACACACGCACGCACACACACACGCTCTCAGAACAACAGATCCATTAATGGAACGAACTTGTCCTGAACGGAAAGATTCGTTCATTTCAGTTCAGCTGAGTGTGGCGGTGAAGCTGATTGGTTCGTTCCCTGCAAACGAGTCACACGAGTGACACGAATCACTCACTGAAGAGGAAACTGTACCTGCACACTAAGAGATAAACACCCTTGATTACATCACAGGGCAAACAGACATCCATCAATCAGTCACATGATGAATTTATTTCATTAAACACCGGTCTCTGGGTGAAAAAAATGGAATGTGCGTCTGGACAGTGAATGCACATACTCTCTGTACCTCCAGCCTTCGGCCTCGTCCCCCGATGTCTCACAACAACAACAACGTTCCAATGCTGCGTTCATACATCAGGTACATCCTGATCCTGTTCAAAGCCGTTACATTCTGACGCTGGCTGTGGAGCTCCCCATTGAATCTCTCAGCTGGGTTTGTGTTTTCCTGGTTCTCAGTGTTTTTCTTTGTTTACTTCAAATGACAGCGACTGAAAGTGAGTGGATCTTGATACCACAGTAACCACATCAGCTGTATGTGACCATATAAGTTCTAATCTTGGGCTCTAACTTGCAGGAAACCCAGCTCACTTATGGTGTGAAAGGGCTTATTTCCTAACAGTAATAATAAACTAAATAGATCAATGAATTCAGACCATAATTAATGAGACAGTAACACTGACAATCGCAAAACTGCAGAGAATAACATTTGTGGTGATTTAAGCAGAATTAACGTCAGCTCAAACTGTCAGACACACTGTAGCAAAGCATGCTGGGAAACACTTCACATCCGCCCTCCCCAACACGCTACAATATAATACCTTTTCAGTCAAAAATCACATGTTGGACGGTTGAATTTGCTCAGCTAACACAGATTTTCCACTCTGAGATCGGTTATTCAGTGTTTTCTTTGTTTTTGTTTTTGTCAGCAACTCAAAGTGAGCAGATCTTGTTACCGCAGTAACTACAACAAGATCTGCATCATTTTCTGCTCACTTTTTTTTCATCAAAAATGAAAACTACAAGTCCAGTTGCCTACAATTTAACCCAGCAAGATACCATGACCTGGAAGACTGAGAACCTCCACAGACGTCATCAAAAAATCACACGTTGGACTGTTGGACTATTTGGTCGGCAGACGACCCCCCAGTGCCACCTACACACCTGGAGTATGAACCCATCCAGACATTTAGGATCCATTTGCATGTAAATAGTCTTGATACGGCGCGAAGGAAACAGGAAGCAGTTTGACGAGATCGAGTGCTGAAGGACACAAAGCAAGTTGTCGTTCCTTTTACTGACAAACGTTACAAGTCTCTGTCAGATACTACGTAAATGAACAATAAACATCAAATCCACCGACTCAGCACAACCGGTTCCCCTAAAAAACACAAAGAGAGAAAGACAGCGCTGAAAGCGTGTCCCCCTCCTCTTCTTCTGCCTTCAAAATTACACTCCAATCAAGTCAGAAAGTGGCGTGTGGCACAGTGGAGCAGTGGTTAGCCCCGTTGCCTCACAACAAGACGGACCTGGGGTCTTTCTGTGTGGAGTTTTCATTCTCTCCCTGTGTCTGTGTGGGTTCTCTCCAGGTACTCCATCTTCCTCCCACCTCCAAAATGATGCTGAGGTTAACTGGTCACTGTCAAACCCCCGTAGGTGTGAATGT
The DNA here is from genome assembly GCA_901007665.1 of Aeoliscus strigatus. NCBI lineage: Eukaryota > Metazoa > Chordata > Actinopteri > Syngnathiformes > Centriscidae > Aeoliscus > Aeoliscus strigatus. The sequence continues at coordinate 9,620 of CAAKHB010007381.1, forward strand.
GAGTGTGAATGGTTGTCTGTTCCATCAGCTCCAGAACAACCCAGACCCATAACCGGAGCAATGGACCCATAACCGGAGAGTTCCACAGACCCCGGCCCCACATAGCTTCCACCTGGGAGCACACTCAGCTCTCCGACGTGAGAGAAGGTGAAATGTGGTTTGTGAGATTCTCCCCCAGAATCCATCACCACCAAACGCTCAGTATCCATGCTGCCTCCCATCCATCATGACGGCGGTCCAGAGGCGGCCTTGGAGTAAACATGAGCCGTATGATAATAAGTCAGAGTTGTTGTCAGAGGACCAAACATTCATCTCCTGCTCCTTCATGCTCTCTGCACAGTGCAACGAGTCTATTTATGTTCCTGCTGTGTGTCGAGGTGAACAGACGACCAAATACAAAACACTAATTTATCCAGGGCCGAGTATGAGGCCAAGGAAATGTTTGTCTCATAAAGCAGAGACTGTGCCAGGCAGCACGCCGCCACCGTGAAAAACAACCAACCCAAGGAGCAGCAGCTAAACCCTCCTGACCCGTAGCTCCTGTTCTCTGGTGCCTTCTAGTCTGAGATGTTCAGGTATATTCGAGGGTTTGTCCGGATTTCTGTCCTTCTCCTTTTCTGTCGCTGCCGTCTCCATCTCTCCATCCCTGATCTGTTGTTTCACCCCAACCGGTCGAGGCATCACGTGACTACTCAAAGCTGTAGGTACCAGGGGAGTAACCAGTAACCGATACTGTCCTGGTTTGCCATCAGTCACTGGTTTCTCCGTTCTCCCCTGAACGCATCGTCCCTCGTCACCCACAGACAATCAGCCTCCAACACTCACACCAGTTCAACACAGACGTTGTAAAGCTCCCCACGCCCCCCTCCTCCTTGCCAGGTTGTTCCTCTCTTTTTCATGTGTCTCCTGCCATCGTCTCCCGTTGCCGAGGCTACGTGCTCCTGTTCCTGCCTCCTGTTTCCCCCCGTCGGTAACGTCCATGCCGACTTTGTTTGTTGAAGGAACAGTATTTCTGTTGTGGGCTTTTGAAGGCAAACCATTTTTTGGACTTTGGATTTTGTCCCCCCCACAGCACTGGTTTCCCTCGTACTGATGAAGTCAGGGCCTTAACCTCACCCCTCGTCTCGGGTGTTGCGTTTGGCTCCGTATTACTCCCCGTTTCAGATACGAGTTGGAAAATGGGTTTGTGATTGGCAGACGGACCCCTGGATCAAGAACCAGCCGAGGGCCCGGTTCTGACTCATGTCAGACACAGCCTGACCACAGCCAATAACACTGATCATGACAGTCAGGTCAATCACCTACTTCATGTTCAGAGACTCTGTGAACTTCTAACGTTGCACCGATCAACATAAACATGTCTCCAATTTGACATGCACACGCAAAAAAAACGTTTGTTCCCTGATCCTTTGTATAAATCTGTGTGAGGGTAAGAAATAACACACCATAGCAATGACTGATGTTTATAATATAAGAATACTGTAATAATCTTCTTCAAACTAGCAACAATATCAGATTGTCACATATCCCATCAAATCGGATTGTAACCCAACTGAACCCAACTGAAGGGTTAAATGTTGGGGTTCCTGTATTGTATTGTACTCAGTTCATTTTGTACCAACACTTTCATTCATTCAGCGGGATTGAAAACATTCCAGGTGTCATCGGTGCCTCCGACTGCACACGTACGCATCAAGGCTCCATCTGGGGATGACGTTGATGGCATAAACCGGGACAACTTTTAATCCTTGAATGTGTAACTGATCTGTGATGCAATGTGTGTGTTGTTAAATGTTGTAGCACCGTGGTCTGGTGGGACGCATGACGCAATCCTGTGTACGAGTGCAGTTGGCACGTGTTTGGAGGAAGCAGAGAGGTCTCCGTAGGTCTTCCAGTGACGCATTCGTCTGCAGTGTGAACCTCCTCCTTCTGTGGCTGGTGGAGCTGGAGGGAGAGTTGAGTCGAGTGTGGAGATGACTGGCAGCTCCTTTATGCTGCTAACGGGGGTGATGTGCTGCCTTCAGTGGCCACAGGCTAGTTTCCACGCTAAGAATGTCTCATAGGCGCCAATCTGAGGGGTTCCTTTCATTAAAATAACTCACTGAGTGGATTTCTCCACTCCTTCTCTTCTTGTGTCCCTGGGCCATGAGTCCCTGAACCTCTAATTACTGCATCAGCGCTGACACGGACCGACAGCGTGCAGCACAGCACCGTTCTTTTCATCATCACTACTCTCTTGCATGAGCTCCTTTCTGTGATGTCTGTTTTCATCTCAACGCGTGCATGTGGAAAAAATAAAAAAGGAAGAAAACAAGAACATGTCACTTTTGACGTGTCATGTGTAAAAAAAAAAAAAAAAGTAAAGAACGAGAACATGTCCCTCTGTCTCTGAGGTATTGTGGCGCTCTGAGTAGAATGAGGTCGGCAGGAGCGAAGCAGCCAGACGAGTCGGCCTTTGTCTGTGGTACAGGGGGGTTCCCCGAGGAGATGGGGGAATACAACACCAGCACGAGACCCCATCACATCACACCACAGGGGACAGGCAGACTCACCGCTCCACTCACAGGCTTCTCACTGCATAGATCGGATCCAACATGGCCTCCACAGGATTCCCACTGAGTTCATGTAAAACATGAGTGAAATGAAGAAGTGTAATGATAAAGAGCGTGTACGTTTCTTCTAACTTCTCTCGACGAATCAATCAGAAGCGATTCCCATTCTCATCTTCCTGACAGTGCTTCCGCTTCGCTGAGTGGTGAAATGACATTTTGGGCGTCGAGCAGGGTTTATGCACCAGTAAGTGTTCTTAATAGGGAGCTGGCAATTAGGCACAGAGCAACATCTATAATTCATCTTCTGTGTGTGTGTGTGTGGTGGTTGGGGGGGGCAGCGTTGTTTTGCCGGCTGTGTCACACCCTCCACAGCCCTGGAGCAAGGCCACCGCTCATTCAGGTCACAAGACCCCGCCCCCCCCTCAACGTTTACCTGAACCTCACACCTCCAGGACATGTGATGGCTGGTTGAGTTTAAGGACAGATGAGATGAGGGGAGATGACGTCCGACCACGTCTCACAGCGCCCGGACCCACTCACACACATCTACAGTACCTACGTCAGGTTGACACGGGGAGTCACACAACAACAAGTAATTCACGTTCCAAACGTCTCTGCACAGGACAGCGGCAGCTCTGGAGAAGGCCCACGCCGCTGACAGGAAGTCTGACGAGCACCGTGTCGGGCTCAGCTGATCTTATCACACACACACACACACACACACACACACACACACACACACACACACACACACTGCAGCTGCACGACGTCACAGAAAACAACATGTGGACGGAGTACTCCTCACGTGAAGTACTACTGCATTGCAGGAGTACTCTCGTACAGTAGTACTCATACGAGGTACTACTGAACTATGAGTACTCAGTCTGAATGAAACAGAAATATGTGAGAGAGGAATAAGTGCTGAGGTACAGGTGTTTACTTTTGAGTACTTGTGTACTAATAGACTTATGAGTACTAGTGTAAGTATGAGTACATAGATAATAGAGCAGAGTACTCACAGGTTAGAATGTTGACTTTAATCACATGATGAAATGGGGGGGCGGGGGTGCTAAACAACTATAAACTTTAATGATATAATAAACACCAGCCAAAGTACTACGACGGTGTCTCAGTGGAACACACACGCACACACACCTGATTTATGTATCCATAGGGATTGGAGCACGAGCGGCACATGCAAGTGTGCGTTCTCGTGTGCAGGCTGTTGACACGTCGAAAAAGGAGGAAATCAGCAACACGGAGCGTCGGTGGTGGAGGAGTGCCGGAGCAGTAAAGTGTCTCTGATGAAAACCTAATGGCCCCCGCACCTTCATTAACGGCTCCGGAGCAGGTTGGTACACTCGGGTTCACCACTGTAACAAACACACACCGCAGCAGCAGCAGCAGCAGCAGCAGCAGCAGCAGCAGCCATCTGACGTCTGACGTCTGTGTGACCTGTGCCCAGAGGTCCCAGCTCACCAACACCGGGCTCCCTGTCGGGACGACGCCAGCCGCAGTTCTTCCCTCAGTCACAAGCAGCAGCACTTATTAATATCGCCCTTTCAAATGCAAATCCCCCCTTCATACATAAACCATAACTCCAGAGTTGGCTCGTGTGCTGAAGCCGTTCTTTCATACAGCCAGGCTTCCTGTTTTCTTCTCCGCCGGAGCCTCTGGGAAAGAAATGACTCAGGAACAAAGCTGCTCTCAGTAGAAAAAAACAAAACAAAACACCAAGGTCCCACAAACCAACAGAGCACTCCCCTTGACGAGGTCTGAGAACGTGCAGTATGCAGAGGGTGACGAAGGACAGGGAGGGGTGGGGGGGTGCCCCTGGAGCCATGTGAACCCTCTCTGCTGACCAGCCTGAGCAGGAGGAGGCTCCCAGGGAACCCTGGTTCATGGTGATCACGTGACCATCAATCCATCAAACATGAAGGAATGGAGGGTTTACAACTGTGTGTTTGTATTCTAAATATTCTTCTTCTATGTTCAACATCTGACACCTTTCACCAGCCCAGTTGTGTAGGAACTGACTTGTAGTAAAACAGACAAATGAGACATTTCTCAGGTGTAAATCAACTGATAAACCATTGAAAAAGTTTACAAACGCTCTCATCCACACCTGTGACTGTGACTCTGTGTGTGTGTGTGTGTGTGTGTGTGTGTGTGTGTCAAGTACCTGCCAGGAGCTGGAGGGGATCTCAGAGAACCTGCCCAGCCCTCCGAAGGTGTAGCAGCGGTACATGTGGTCCAGGGACTCGGAGCAGTGCCACAGGAGGCCGAAGCTCACCGAGTCCTGGCTGCTGCTGCTGCTCCTCAGCTGCTCCTTCACGATCCAGGCAGGAGAGATGAAGCTGAAGCTGCAGACGGCCACCAGCGCAGAGGACAGCAGCACCCAGAAGCAGCCCACGCAGCTGAACATGGTGGCGGCGCGGGGCAGGGAGCCCGCGGACGGTCCGATCCCAGAGCCGGCTTTTTCCACTTTCCTCTGCCGGCCGAGGAGCGAAGGCATCGGAGCTCACGCCTTCAGGAGGAGGACGTGAACTTCACAGGACATCAGCGGCTGGCATCCTCCTCCTCATCATCATCCTCATCCTCCTCCTCATCATCTTCATCACCAACAACTACAAGCTCTGTGTGAGCAGGTGCGTGTCCCGGCGCAGAGTGTGTGCGCGTGAGCTGCTGTCACACACCGGCGCGTCCATGTGTCGCTCACACCCACCCACACGTGCACACCCGCCGGGCTCCGCTCCGACTGACAAGCGACTCACCGGGAGCGCGTGTGCAGAGCGCCCCGTGTTTAGAACGACTGCTCTTCCGGGAAAGGGTTTTCAAAGTAAAAGCACGCAGTTTAGAACGACAAAAGAAGTTAGGTAGTCCTGGGCAGGTTTGTCATATTATAATGAAAAATAATACATAGTAAGATGAGGTTATGTTAACTAGTTTCCATGTAATGTGATGATAATCTGTTAAAACACGTGAAAGTGATTTGAATGAATAGTTGGACAATAAGTGAATCTGTACTGGAAATAAATCAGGCCGGTGTAAAGTCAAAAGAAAATAACCACACAATTAATGTAATTAATGAATTAACATCTTAACATTTTAAAAAGAACCTTTCTGGTTGTCGCTGTGTGTTGCTAACCTGCTGACTCTTGGCTGAAGTTCATTTCTCAAAGTAGTGGTAGTATTTTATGTAATTTATTTTTTTTTTTATTTTATTTTATTTTATTTGCAGGGGGGCTTTGAATAGTGTTGCCCAGAGGCACAGTGAGGTGTTAGTACGGCACTGGTTCTAGGTACTATTTCACAAAGCAGATTCAGCTGATCAACTGGATTCAAACAAATGGAAGTTTAAAGATGTTTGGTTTGATTTCGGCCAGACGACGTGAAAATAGAACATTCTGCAGAATTTCCCTCATTTCAGGCTCCCAAACATGTCAGCATGTCATGTTCACAACTATCTATTTTTTGGTTTTCGATTGTATGAGTTCAGGCTATAGTGCAAATGCATGATGTGAATGCAAGATGGTATCTGATGGCCCTTATATATATGACAGTCCGTTTTTATTTATTTACCATGTTAGTACCCATTTGTTTTGTCTTGCGTTGTAGTGTTTTATTCTGAAGAATGTGCTACAGAGTTTCACAAACTTGTTATTGCACTTTAGAATATTTACAAAAATGATATCTGATTTTGATTCTGAAGTCTAAGGTAAGCTTTTTATTATAATATATTTCTATTTTATTTTTTGTATCTGCTTTTTAGTTGAAAGTGGCTTAATAAAGTGTTTCTGACTCATTGGGCTCATTAAAAGATATTTAGGTGGGACGTGTTCCTTCTTTACAGCAGAATCAGAAATGAATATCAGCATTATTTAATGAGGATGTTTTGTATTTCATTTAATGATGATGCACCATTTAGCCTGACTGCTTTGAAAACTGGGTATACAGTTGTACATGATTTTCACTTTGAAAGAAGTACTTGACGTCTTTTTCTTGACATAGCAGATGATTGTCTGACCGAAGTCAAGTGAAAACGGATGACTGCCAGTGAAACCTTCACCACTCAACACGTCTCCACATGCAATCCATGAATTCATCCGTTGAAGACGGTCTCAGTTTGGATTAATTCTCATCTGACAGTTCCATTGTCCAGCTAATTCTCCAGGGTAGTACGACAGCTGGGGGATTCAGCCAATCAGAGCCCAGGACAGGTAAACTCTGAATGGGCATGGTACGGAGCCCTCCAATCAAATACATGAATAAATAAATATTTGCATAAAGTCACCGTGGACGGAACTTTATGTATCTTCTCTCTACGTGCTTTATATCAGATCACTGCAGTGGTATTGATCACTGAATCAGCTGCATGTTTCTGGTTGATAGTTCAGGTACCACAGGTGAACGTTAACACCGTTTCACTTGAATTATTGTTCACATACCAAAATAATGCTATAATGTATCCGTTGGTCTGTTTTTCTTTCCCTGCTGAATGAAAATCCAGAATATCCTTCCCGTTTTTCTCTGATTGTCTCATAAAGCGATTTGCTGCATGATCAACACTGCCCCCTGCTGTTCTACTTGTATAAGAGCCCCCTGAGGCGTTTACTCCCACTAAAACTTCCATTTTCATGATAAAAGACATATTACGATGCATCAACACTCACAGCCTGAGGAGATAGTCTGACACCTCTGCTAAAATGTGTAAAGAAAACAGACACCCAACAATTTTTATAATATATGTATTTAAATCAAGCACAATTTAAATATATTCAGATTAACTACACGTACATATCAGAAATCATTGGAGGTACATAGTACCAAGAGTCTTTTCTGGTTCTTTTCCACACCTTAATAAGGCTCAAAGGAAATTTATAAAAAAAATAATAGTTCACAGAGCGCACTTTCCAGTTGAATGTCCACTCATCACTGCAGTTTAATCTGATGCATACAAAAGACGACGGCCACCACTGATAAAACTAACATTAACATATGTGGCAAACCAGAAATCGACATGATATGTATGTATACTATACGTATACATACATATACAACATTTAGAACGTGGAGTTGTCCATCACACTGGTGGAGGTCAATTCATTAGGGAGCATTTCTTCTACGTCTCTATAAAGGTGCCCGGAGGTCAAAGGTCACAACTGAATCTTCCTCTGTGTCACTGTCACATTTCCAGACACTCGACACTATGGAAGCGTTGGAGATAAGACAGCTGACGTTGTGGATGAGCAGACAAACACTTCAGACAG
>CAAKHB010007381.1:17637-32172 GCA_901007665.1 Aeoliscus strigatus
GGGGGCAGTCAGTATTGACATCCTCCAGCCCGGCCGCGGCAGTGTCCATGTATCCTTCTACTAGAGGGAAATCCTGAAGCCTGATGCAAGCGTGTGTCTTTCCTGGAGGCCGCTGCATGTGCTCCCCAATGTCTGAGAAGATGGAGATGAGGATGTACATGGAAGTACTCCATGCCTGAGCGCTCCATCAGCCACCTGCACGCACACACACACACACACACACCCCCAATGGCGGCTGTGGAGGTGATGTCCAGCTAACGCATCTGCTGGGAGAGGCCGTCCTTTGGTTCTTCAGTCAGTCACAACTGCCAACAGAGAAGGGGGACGTGGTCACAAACACTGGTGGGAGGAAAGCCATGTTCGGGGGAGGGGGGGCGTACCTTGGTGGATTTTCCGGGGCTGTCGTGGTTTGACTGGTGGACGACGTCGTTGACAATCATTTTGGCGATCTGCCACGCCATCTCCTCCTGAGCCTTGGACACAACAGTCACCACACATGAGCTGTTCTTCTCTCAGTACATCACGTCACTACTGTCAGTCAATGGATGAGGACGCTGAGACTTGAATGTGTCACAGAGGTGGAGGGGTTACCTCGGTGACCAAGGACAAAATTAAGTATCTTAACATCTGCGATGTTCACTACGTCGGTGCTAGTTCTCGGTGTCCAGTGTGATTTAATTTACTTCTTCATTTCTGCTCCTTTTGTTCTTATCTTTTTAGACTTTCATTGTACTTTTTTTCCATTCTGTGCCCCAGAAAGAGCACGCTCCAAAATCCAGTTTTTTCGAGCGACAAAAGACTTTGTTCTTCTTCCGTGTCCAGACTTGTCGGATGTCTCGCTCTGCTGTACTGAGCAGTTTGGATTCACCGTGACGGTCACAAGCTGCTGGATATGACTGATGTACAAACACACACAGACACACCATCCAGTCGGTGTTTAAACAACCTCTGAGCGAGTCCGACAGGAAGACACAATAAGCACTGAACACCTGCAGCGGAAAACAATCAGACATGTCCTTGGAAAGAAAAGACGAATGGTGATATGATCCGTTCCTCCCTAACCACGTCAAGGTCATGGCAGACAAACAGATTACAACCATCAGGAGAAGTCTCACCTCGTCCGAGTTGCCTTGGACCCATTTCTTCATGGCTTGAGAGAACATGGAGCCTGGATGACAGACAGACAGAGAGGGAGAGAGAGCTGACGTTAGTCCACTGCGGGGTTCGACTAGGAGCAGCCTGATGCTGCCGGCGTCAGGTAATGGAGAGCTGGTCGCAGCCACTGCAGACAATCAGAGGCTGAAACTGATTCTGAACAGAGGAAACCGAGTTGACCTGATGATCAGACACAGGAGAGCACAGTGCCCATGATTTTCAAAATAAAACACCCTGAGGTCAGAAATCAGTCAGGAGGGTTTTTCCCACCATCTGAAAAAAGAAGGTAACCGGATTGAACTGTATCAGAACAGCAGAACACACATCTCTACTGTCAACGAGTCAATCCTGACTGGTCCCAGCGCCAAGAACAGGAGAAAACTAAGTCCACGCTCATTCAAGATGGGATGTTCCACACAGAGGGGGATAAATGCAGGAAAACATGTGACTATTTATTCTGAACCTGACATGTCTGGTACATTGGTCCTTCGGATGCTCTCAGGAGAAGACCAACCCCAAAATCTAACAAAGAGGATGTTGCATCTCTCTAAAAGGAAAAACTGTCTGAATGGAACACGAGACAACAGGAGGTTCGTGCTCACGGCCAAACAGAGGAATGAGATAAACATGACGTGCGCTCCACAGCCAGACGAGGACGGTTGGTGCGGCATACCTTTGGATTTCTTCACATCGGGTTCTGGCTCCGCCTCCCTAATAAACTGGCCCAGCTCATTCACCCTCCCAAACGTCATCCGCCTGAGAGAGAGGGAGAGGAGGTCGATGAAGAAATGGGACAAAACTGAGCCCCGGGCGCCTCTGTGTGTGTGTGCATGTGTGTGCGTGATGTTGAGAGCAAATACAAATCTGACAGACCAGGTCTTTGTCTGTAAACACGTGCATAAAAGACATAAAAGACAACAGCGTAAAAAAAACAAAATGGGGGAGCATGAAATTCAATCAGCCGTAACAAACGCTGCACTGAATGTAAAAGATGATTAAATTCATCATGTCACTCACCCAGCGTACGGCCGCTGGTACAAGGACTCTGGGTCCAGACTGGCTACGTCCACTGTTATGGCCTCGTCAAAGTTCTTCAGGATCTTTATCGCTGCCTTTTTGGCCCCGAACTGCAGCGCAGACAGGACAGGAATGTTACATTCTACAGAGGAGGAACGCTGGGGAAAACATCTCCATCACTCCTGTAATGAGGCAAAGCAGCTGTAAATGTCAGGGGACAGGGGGGAGCTGAAGACGTGGGGTCACCTGACTTCCCTCGCTAGCATTGGAAGCTGAGCGCTCGATGTCGGCGGGCCCCCCCTGACCTGGAGTGCTGACATTAACAAACTCATCCGCCCGCACCGAGTTGAGGAGGTCGCTCAGGTATTTGTAGTAAAGGTTACTGGACAGAAAGCCTGGCATGTAGACCTGCACGCACACAGACACAGACACAGACACACACACACACACACACACACACACACAACGAGGGCCACGCTTAGGAAATAATGAGCTGCCGTGGTCTGAAGCAAAGGTTTGGTACTGACCTCATGTGCTAATAAGAGCGATTTCACTGATTAACAAGTTTTATCCTCAAACATTTCAGAGATCAAGCTGATAAAAACCATCCTGGAGATTATACTTCTTTGGTCAGGTTATTAATAGAATTTGATTTCTTTTATTATTTTACCTTCTTAGTCTGGCGTATCCCTGAATTTATTTATTCATTTCCTTCCTTTCTAGTGTGGTTATTAGTTGACTTGTATCATTTGATTATTTTGTACCTTTTAACTCTGTTTTTTTTCACCAATTTTTATTTGTTTTGTTATTATTTTTATCTTTTTAGTCTGAATTGTATTTATTTTAGTATTTTGGCCGTTATCCTCTCGGTAGTGTTTCCTCACTTGAAAGCGGTGAGTGTTGGATAGTGTTTCCTCAATCTGCTGTATTCCTCAGTGTTTTTAAATCTGCGTGTGTACGTATGTGTGAGTATGTGTGTGTGTGTGTGTGGGTGTGTGTGTGTGGGGGGGGGGTGGTAAAGCATTTTGGGCTCCATTGTTTGTATGGAAAGTTATAAATAAAGTTTGACTGATTGATTGACAAAAATACCTACGCAGTCGTAGTTCAGTGTTCTCAGTCGGACCACAAAGGAGAACAGAGGACACAAACTCAATATGTTGGAGGGAGATTATTGGAAAGTCTGACCGTCTCCATGGTCGTCCAGGCCTGCCGGAGCGGAGTGGTAAAACAGTCGGGGAGAGGCCCCCCCTCTCGGCAGATATTTGACTCGATTTCCATTCGTACAGAGTCGCCGAAGCCCAGAGGGTTTGTGGCCTGGAGTGAGAAATACCTGCAGAGGAAATAGAAAAGACACAAACCGGAAGAGTCTTCTTCAAGGATCTGGATCTAGAATGAGACTAAATGAAGCCTATCTGTGTTTTTACTACTCATCCCAAGTTCACGTCTGAATGAAGAAGGATTTACTTGTCGTAAAGGATCATGGCGTCATTCTGGGCCTCCTGCCCATCATACTGGCCCTTTTTAGCTGCCAGCTGATTCTGGAAGTTGTCAGCCGCCAGCCAGAACTGCAATACATTCATGGCCTCCTCCTTTTCCATGTACTGCAGGGATGGAGAGAAGGGGATCAGCTGACATCCACTGAGTGATGATAGAACATGGACGGCTCCCAAAGCCCACTCACCTCTGAGAAGTAAAAGAGAGCCGACTCACAGAACAAGATGTCAGCCAGGAACACAGAGCCACTGGTCAACACTTCAATCTGGTATTTACAGAAATGGTGGCTCCGCAGGAATTCAATAAAGTGCCTGCAAATGAAAGAGCAGAAGGGAGAAATAAAGCTCTGTGACAAAGGACAGCAGTTCGACTTCAGTCGGAGGGGTCAACTCAGAGTGTGACTGTTAACTCCACCGGTCGACAGATCAACTCACTGTTGTTCCAGGAGGCCGAAGACGACCGACTGGGCCATGACAAAGCAGTTTGGGTCCACCATGCCATCCTCTCCACATATCCTCGCTACGTGAAAAGAAATAACGGCCAGCACTGTTAGGGAATACCGTTAAGGTCTACAGGATCATAGAATCTGAAAACAAAGCCTGATGTCTGCAATGTTCATCCCATTTCATACAGTCAGTCATCATTCATCAATGACATTCGGGAATTATAAATACATACTCAACATTTATTTAAAAAAAAACCTGGTGAAAACTGACATGGTCAAATTGATTACCCCCCGTGTGATTTTGTGCTTTCAAAACAAATGAAGTTGGTTTGAAACCACACGTGAGCAAAAACTTCCTGAGTGTTCCCCCCAGAGTCTGTGGAGGGAGCTCCAGGTTCAGAAACTACCAGAATGTGGTTGTCAGAAGGGATATGGTTCTGACTACTGGTTGTCAGAGGGCTAATATTTTTTTTTTCTTTTTTTAAATTCATCTGACCTAATGCAGATGTTATCTTAGTTTTTGTGGACGGACGCACACACACACTATAAACACTGACGGTCATGGTCCATGTCACTGGAAGGAGAAGTAGATCATCATTTCTACCACAGCTATTAGTCCCTTGTCGTCAGACAGAGCCCTGGTCCTTCCAGTGACACGGGCCACGAGCGGACGTGTTTAGTGTCCAATCTTTGCTTGGACGTCTGTCTTACCAATGATGTCATTTCTGATCTGCTCAGTGATGGGGATGGGCTTCACAGCATCTGGAGAGATGTACCTGGTGAAGATGGTAACGGCATCTTTCTCTATACCTGAAAGACAACAATTCAGTTCAAAGCAGATTTGACCAAGGGACAGAACGTACAGTGGATAATGCACAGAAGGGGACTGACTCAGGTCATTCTACCTCAGATGTCCACGTCGGTAACCTGTGGTGATCACAGCATTGTCGCTCAGTTAGAAGCTGTTCTGGTGCTAGTTCTTATCTGAAACAACCCATGATGCTGTATTCCACATACATCTACACCATAACAACAAACACAGTGGGAGCAAATAAACACAAACACATTTTACTGATAAACTGCTAATACATGGTGCCACCATCTTGGATTCTGAGCTCGGGTCCTCTGAGTTGGACCGATGTACGACCGATGCTGTCAGGGTGTTTCATCCTGTCCGCAGCTTGGAGAACAACTCAAATTATGACTAATCGGTGGAGAAGGTGTTCAGTCTGCACTCAGAGGTTCCTCTCTTCCATCTGGTCATAGTATCTGAGCTCAGTTTGAACAGGACATCCAAAGACAGTTTGTGCTAATGATCCAACTGTGGAACTGAATTCTACTCTGTGGACATCATCAACCAGACTCATACATAATACACAGACTCACTTTTCATGAGTTTGTCGGAGAGGTCTCTCAGGCTGCTGTTTGACTGCACTTTGGAGGGCGTCCCGGTCTTGGAGGGGGTCTGCCTGCTGGGGGTGCCAACGCTCTGGTCCCGCCTTCTTGACTCCACTGCGGGGCCATTACCGTCCTGGCCGTGGGCGTCAGGAGTGTGTGGGATGAGCTCTGGTGGCTCCGAGCCCCCTGCGGAGGCCGGGACGGGCTCGGCCAGAGAGCTGTGTTTGACTGAGTTGAGGCTGTGCGCTCGGATCCGTGACCAGCTGGTGGAGCGGAAACTCTCGGCCTCCAGCCAGAAGCGAACCAGGTGGTCAGCACCGTGAAGTTCCATGAAATGCATGTAGTGAGGTACGGCCACCGTATCCCGAAGGACATGGTCCACGGTCTTGGAGAGGCGAGAGCGGGTCTCCTGGGGCTGGTAGTTCACACTGGAGTGACCTGGAACATACAAACATGAAAAGAACGATTTCAGCCGAGCACAACAATGGAAGACAATGGAAGTATAAACAGCACATTTTCTTGAGTAATTATGTTTTTTTCAGGATCATCGAATTATTGACATGAAGTGGTCGTTGCTCTGATGATGCAAACTGAAGCGTTCTCATCGGAATGTTACGCTGTTACCATTGAAGCACAAATAAGATGTGAACTGATCCACTTCAACAAGCTGAGCACATTTCTTTCAACCATACAGTTTATCTGTGGTTGGTATTCCCAGACTGAGGCCTGATGTCAGCTGTATTTATTTTCCAACCACAGTGTCCGAGTCGTGCTTCACATGTGCATTCGGAGCCCGATTCATGCTTCTGTATCAGACCGACGGCGAAACTACGGCGTAGGGTACCGATTAGCCTGATGCGTGCACATCTCCAGAAATGGAACGACGAGTCGCAGCTCCACGGACCTCCAGAGACACCGACAACTGGCACTGGAATGTTTACGTCACAAAGTCTGTATATGACTGTCACCTTCAGCTCAGCTCACCACACCATGCCCCCGCCCCATCTCTGTTATTTCTGTTATTTCTTATGTCTTAAATATCTGACTCCTTTTCTCTCCCAGAGTTCTGGTGCTTTCTAGCCTGGAGTTCCTCCTGTTTCTGGACCTGCCTCCCTGGAGCTCCTCCTGCTGCTATGACCTACTGGACCCAGGTATCTCCTACTGCTGATCCACACACATGGCGACTGTGAGGTCAATTGAAGACCTTAAGGCCTTAATAAAGCCTTTGAATACAGACAACCGGTGCAGTCTACCTCAAGGGCTCACCGATATATTTAAAACCAGTCTGTCTGTTGTGATGTCAAAGAAGAACCTGCTCACTCACTATAAAAACAGACACTACTGATGAAAGACCAGCATCAGATCCTGTCTTTCTTTCCTCCTTCCGGTGTTGAAAGAGCAGCTCAGACATGTTTGTCTCATTCTGTTGCCCGGCTGTGGTACAGGTTCCTCCACCTGCTGGCACACTTCCAGTCTGGGCCGTCTTTCAACATGTCAACATGCTATACACAGTCACTCACTCATGGGATGTAGTGACTTATGACTAAAGAAAGGGGGCGGGTACATTTGTTCACTGTGTGACCATCAGACTTCCTTTCAGTGAGAGGAATGAATAATAAGTCCCACGTGCATCTGACAACTGAAGCCATTCCCTCCCACGGTGTTTAGCTACAGGTAGACATATGATGAAACGTTTGAAAGTGACTTCCTGGTTTCAGTTAACTCTCTCTTGGTCGTTCCTCAACATTCACATTCACATTCCTCAACATGTGATCTTCAGCAAGACCCGACTGCTTCCCGGTGTGTGTGAGTGTGTGTGTGTGTGTGTGTGTGTGTGTGTTTAACAAACTAAAATCACACAATCACTGTAACTCACAGGTGAACGTTTGGTTTAAGGGGTAAATGTGGGGTCTGGTTCTTGGACAGTGTGGACAGAAACTGGTGTTAATGTTCTGTTATCTCCCTTCAGGGATGAATAAAAGCACTCGCTCTGTACATCTGTCTGTCACAACGAATGGATAAGACAAGAAAGGCAGCGTCTCTACCCAGATCTCCAAAGTGAGCTGCCTCCATGTGGCTTGGCTGCTTCTTGAGGATGGCAGTTCGACCACGGGCGAAGGAGTCCATGTTAGCAGAGATGGCGTTGATGGCCACATGGCTGGGCCCCGCAGCTTCCTGGATGGCATAGTGGTTCCTCACCGCTAGCGAGGGAGAGTGAGGGCTGGCTGGAGCTGAGGGAAGCATGGACAGAACATTAGACAGGGGGAAAAGTTCAGGTGAATCAGTAATATTTTTCACTGGACCTTTCGTCCACATGAACCAGCCACTACGGATCTTTACGAAGCTGATGACGTCGTAGCTCAACCTCTCCTTAGTCTGCATGTGCTAACTGGCTAACAACAACAACAATGGTGTCTGAGCATGTTGTGTTGGTTCTGTACAAGCTGCTGAATGTGACGTGTCTTCTCTGCTCCACCTACAGGTGTGGTATGTGTACTACAGCGTATTCACTGCATCTGTGTGGGCACACGTTTGAATCACGGCCTCAGCGTGGATCTCCGCTCGTGCATGAGCTCAAACATGGACAATACATCGCACAGGGGTCCGGAAACGAAATGACACCCTGTACCAGGTCTGTTGTGAAGTGAAGCCCAGAGGCCGCGATCAACTCACCTCTATTGATTTTTGCATCTGTCACTCTCTCAGGTTCTTTGCTTTTTGCTGCAGGGAGAAAGATGAGATCGGTGTTGTTAAGAGGAGCAGAGAAGAGCACTTTCGTTCACAATACAGGGCGCGCCCAGGACACAACACAGGAATACAGGACCAACGACTGTGGATCTGCTCCCTCACATATGAAAGGCGTCTCTGTCCTGACCACCCACTGACCGCCGGACTGAGAGAGCTTTCATTCCAGGCTCCATCAACAAGAGCCCTTCCTAAGATCTGTGCCCTTGGTCCATCAGCTCTGCGGCAGCCCCACAGATGAGAGGGACTGTGACAGCTGCCATCTGAAGCCTTTACGGTGTCTACTGAGTACATGATAGCTTATCTTCAGATGGAAAACTGGCAGAAGTGAGAGGGTGAGAGAACATTTCAGGACTAAATGTGCCTTTCAAAGCTACGAAATAGGTAAAAATATGAGCTACATGTCATTGCAGTCATTTGATATACTCGAGCAAATAGTTTGTTTGACGCAACACTGCTCCTGGTGAAAAGACCTCGATGGCGCAGTGCCAGAGACATGTTTGTAACAGTAGGCGTTACTACACTACAAGCCACTGTGAGGTAATCTATAAATGGATCTGTCGGTTGAACAGCTCTCAGAGTGACATAACTGAGTCCCGGCATCAAGCTTAGCACGACACGCTAGCCGCCTGCCATATGGAAACAGGTGTGTGAATGTGTTGGGTTTATACACTTTGCATCGTAATCATGCTGTGTGTGTCTTTTTATTGTCTCTTCTTATTGAAGAGTCTGTTATTGAGTCTGCAATAAAGCTTTATTATTAAGAAGTATACAGCAAGAGACATATGATGGGGACCATTCCTCGCAGTGACAGACTCCCTGGCTCTTCAGATAAGGACGATGCTGCAAACAGTGATTGAGTTGGAGCTATGACGTATCACAACAGAACAGATGCTCAGCTCAGATAAAAAGCCTTGGCAGTCACTTCAGCTGATATGGATTTTAGGGATCTGCTGTGACGTCACACTCACTTCTTCACTTATGAATGTCATTCTAGTTCACTATACTAAACAGGAAACATGAACATGTCCTAACAGGGGGACATGCTGTGTCAGCTGATTCGACCGCTGTCGCCTTCAAGGAAAGTACTATGTACTACTGTGGAATACAAAGAAACAACACACCGCTTGTTTTTCTCTTCAGTGCAGTTTAGACCTCCTAAATGAACACAAGGAGACATTTCATAAACACTGTCTCTCCCTTCTGTCACTCACTGGTTCTTTCTCTGTAGTGGAAGGAAAACCTGCAGTGAGAAAGCTTCTAAGTTAAGCGAAGCCATAAAATTTCTTTACACCTAAAATAAGACATCACCTGAAAAAGTAACTTGTTTTTAGACACTTTTTTCACAAATTTTTCACAAATAAACAGAAACAATATCCCAATGGATTTTTTTTATTTTTGCTTGTCACAACAACAAACTTGTTCCACTGGCAGATTTTTCTACTTGAAGTGAAATTTTGCTTGGAATAAGTAAAGATTGTCTAAAACGAGTTACCTTTTCGGGTGATGTGTCTTATTTCACGTGTAAAAAGATAGATTTTATGGAATGAGACAAATATTCTTACAGTGCACTGACGACCAAAGCACCTCCTGTCAGCGTTCTACACCTGGCTCAGGTGAAAGTCACTGAACAGAGGAAATGGAGGTTCCATCTCATTGAACTGGTCGAGATGAAGGTTTCAGGGCCAAACACCAACTGACCGGACAGTCTAGTTCCTGTTGGAAGACGATAGCTAACGCTTCCTCACGAACCTCGTTCCTCCTCAGAGACACGAACACGTCAGAGTCACATGAAAAGGACGAACGTCCCATTTACTGCCCGTTAACACTGAATGAGCTAACGCAGCTGCTGCCACGGCACATCTGGACATTTGAGTGTGGTGGGACTCTCTCACACACAATGAGAGAACGTTTGGAGTTTTTCACGCGAAGAACCGCAGTTTGACACGTCCTCGCCTGCTGCTACAGTGCTCTCTGCGGTGGTTCCCTCCACCCTGGCTGCGGTCGACCAGACAGGAGAGAGGCCCCCGCTAAGCTAAGCTAAGCTAACCAGCGAACACATCTCCTCACACACCGCAGTGTCATCGGCTTGGGCTGAATAACAGCCTCCACATCCGACACGTCGAACCGGGACCACTCTGTCCTCCCCGCTGCTAGCTAGCGTTGACGTTGCAGGCTACGGAGGAGCTTCCTCACCTTTCCTCTTGAAAAACGACATGACGGGCTTGAACGTGAGAACGTTTCCTCAGCTCACTAACACCATCCCGTGGATTCGCGGCTGCCTTCATTCGAATGCACCTGTTCTCAGCACTCCTGAGGTGGGTCCCTGGCGCAGCCCCGGCGGCTGCTGTCAGATTACGATTTTCCACAAATCCAAGCCCAGTTCGGCGGCCATGTTGTCAATAAACAGCGTACTTCCGGGCTGGTGCGGCAGCGGCATTGTGGGAAATGTGGTCAGAAGAAGACGGTGTTGGTCAGTCCGTCCGTAGATATACAGTATGTCTGTGAGTCAGTCAGCGACTGATCGATGAAAGTCATTATTATTAGATTGATATTATCCTGTGCACAAAAACAAAATCACCGCATGGGACTTTAGGGACTCTGTATAGAATGCAAACTATAAATTTCACCTGACTTTACTTTTGACGATATCCCTCGTCATATTACTTAAAGGTACAAAGGTTACCAAGATTTTTTGGCATTACGAGTGCATTAAATCCCTAAAATATTTAACGTATTGCAGATGTTAGTGATGGGATTCATACATCTAGGAATATATGTGTGTGTTGTTGATTATGGACATGATTTTTCTGAGTAGAACCTTAATTTGAACCTTAATCATGTTCATACTGGACATTTCCAAATTATCACTTGGGTCTACATACACTGTCTGGAACCATGCACAACACACACACACACACACACACACACACACACACAAACCAGTTTATATTGTATTTGTATTATATATTTACATTTATAGCTCCTTACTCTACTTGACAGTTTGTATTCTATTCTTGTCATTGTCCTGTTTAATTTTTTCTCTCTGTACACTTAATTGCACTTAATGCTTCTGCATTAAGTGCTTCTGCTTCTTTTATTCAGCTGCTTAACTTCATTTCATTGCCAAAGTACCTGTAGTTGCAGTTGCATTATTGTCACTGCAGTTGTAGTGCAGTAACAATAATGTTGAATTTAATTCAGTACATAACAGACACTGAACTTACTTTTGAATATAAGACAAGATATTTTCTTGTCTGAACCGTAGACTATAAGACAAGTCTTTTTATGGCATATGGTGACAAGTTATATACACAGTTAACAGATAATACAACTGCTTTATAATATAAAATAGATTTTTATTATACGTGTTAATAAGACTCATCAAACCAGTGCTGTTTTGTTCTGTTTTTTTCGTTGTAGACCATTGTCCGTTGAAATCACTTGCTTCAATCATTTAGATTACCACGTGCTGCTGTGCTGCCTACAAACTTCATTCATTTATTTTCATCGCGGCCGACTTCATGTGTCTCCTTGGGCCTGTCGATGCGGTAGACAAATTGTGCCGGCATGAAGTAGCCCAGGTACTCGACGCTGTCGGGTGTGGTGTCGATGTAGTAGTGGCCCCCTTCTCCATGGTGGCTGAAGCAGTGAGTGTGCTCCACACGCAGGTCCAAACCCTCCACATAGAGACACAGGTTCAGAACGGCTGGTCACAGAACAGTAATGTGGACGGCTACACTTGTCATCTGTGTACTGTTTAGGAATCCTCCTGGGCCTTGGGCCCCGTTTACTCACAGGGTCTCTGGACACGAGCACCGATTGGCAGATGAGTGGAGCGCTGACCTCGAAGTGTTTGAGCCAGTTGTTGACGTCATCGTTGGTGTTGAGGGGGCAGACTGAGAACTCTCTAGGCTGTAGATGGGATGACAGCAATGCTTCACATCCTCACACTCATTTAAGTATTTACCAGGCCCGGTTCTAGGCATGGGCTTGAGGGATTGGGGTAAGGGGGGACACCCAACGACCTGCCTCATGACAAAATCCAGTTTATTATATGTAGTGAAGCTTCTTCACTGCTCCAGCAAACAAACCGGTCATGTGTCGTTGGCAAATTAGGAAAAGGTGAAGAAATGAAGTGAAAACGAAGCAGCATCTGGCCCAGAACAGGAAGAAAGGATCATGGAGAGGAGACATCACATCAGTCCATGCTGAGGATCTGTTCTATCTAATCAGTCAACAGTGTCATCATCACCTTGATTGGTTTCCTGTGGTTGTTTTCAGCTGTTCATTTAAAGGTTTGATTAAAATCTCAAACAGTAGGAAGTATTTCTTTCTAACGACAAAAATAAAAGATGAAAACACTGACAAGTTGGCCTGGTGTTTCCTGTTGGTGGACGTACTGCCAACGTTCACGTACCATGATGTGGATCTTCGCCTTCCCTTTCTGGATGACGAAGGTACCCCCCAGAGCCAAACTGTGATCGGGATATCCACCTTCAAGAGTTTTTCTCAGGGCCGTCACAAGACTGTGGCCTCCAGTTCTCTTCTTGGCGCGCACCTCTATGACCTGGGACACACATGGAGACTCAGCATGTACACACACTTGACTGAAGTTCATGGTTACTATTTGACATGTGCACGTTCCATCATTACTAACATACAGATAATGGCTTTGGGTTCATATATAACCACACAGGTTCATGATTTCAATCCTCCACCAACAGACTGAGGAACGTCTCTCCCCAAGAGCTGTGTCCTCTCACTGGAATCACGTTTGTATAAAATATTCTGACTTATTTTTCTATATTCTTGTCCTTCAACTGATGATTGTGTTTATGTCCTAAGTGTTTTTTTTGTCTACTTGTGATTTGCACTGATCAGGAGCAGTGTTCAAGGACCAAACAAGTCCTTCTGATTCCGATGGAATTTCAGTCGGCACACGGACGAGTGCGGTTACCTTTCCCGACTTCCCTTCACAAGCGTAAAGATTGCCCAGAAGTCCGAAGCTGCAGTCGGAGAACTTGTCACTGTATTTTTCTTGCAGACACTGTCCATCCACTGGGTTGATGGAGGACAAGTAGCTGCCGTTCACGGCGGGCCGCCCGTCCGCTTCAGTCAGAACCAGCGGCATCAGCTTGAGACAGAGAATTATTTCATGTAAAATCAGTGTTACAGCTGTCTGCACAACAGTCCACACAGCTGTTCTTAGACGAATCAGTGCAGATGTGGTTTTATTCATGCATGCATCTGTAATATGAATATTCTTTATTTAGCCTTTGAACGTCTGCACTGTAAGAGACACGTTTTTATTCAAACTGTAACTCTGATGGCATTCAAGTCTTTCTCTGTAATTATGGATGGGAAGTTTTAAATGTACTAGTAATTATCTTCATACTTTTTGATGTGCCATGTTTTGAAACTTTATCATTGTCTGTATCTATGTCTCTGTATCTCTGTCTATCTATGTTGATGTTTGTTTGTTCTCTTCCTACGCTGTGACCCATGTGTTGTTTGTTGGTCAGTGGTGGCAGCCTGAGGACATGTTGTGTATGTAAATAATCCAAAATGAATGGGGAAAGCTACATGAGTCAGGATCTAAACCAGAGGTGTCAAATAAAAGAGGCAATAAGAGTAGTTTAACTACTGTTGATGTTCCAGTAACCAGAAACCAGAACCAGAGATCAATGTGTGGTGAGAGAGATCAGGTCTGGATCACTGCACATGGACATGGATGAACATGTAGAACAACTCCGAGATCTAGACAAGAAATGTGATATTGTTCAGTTGCAGACACCTGTTTCTAAATGTTTGGACCTGTGTAGATCCACTGCACATGAGTAACTGATGAGTTGAGGCAGAATACGGATGAAATTACATGTATTTTTGAGAAATATCACATTGTTTACATTGCAAAAGGATAGTATATTATTTGTAAACATGTTCGCGATGTACTCACATCGACTTACACGATGTGCTTACTCGCATGAAAAGTAAATTTGGAATTGTTCAAATTGGGTTGAATGTGGCACTTGATCCTAACATGAGTTCGACGTCCCTGATCTAAAGCGTCTTTTGGCCACTCGTCTGCTTCTATGCATTCTAACACATCATGTGTGCTGAGTGATGTTGAGAGGAACCTCTGCGTTCATCCCCACGATGCGGGAGGGAACAGCTGCTGCCCCGAGGATGAACGCCCCCGGTAGCTCCAGCTCCTTAGATATCATGTTCATGTCGTACTCCTGAGTAGAAGAGAGGAGAGAGAACATGAGTGACACTAT
>CAAKHB010007382.1:0-11619 GCA_901007665.1 Aeoliscus strigatus
ACTCTGCAGACGAGTTGACGAGCACTAGCCAAGCGACCGCTAAGCCGACTCTCCAGCAGGCTATGTCGCACCATAGCGCCACGCTGGAGCAACACGACGCGTTGTTGCGCTCGCTGGTGGACAGTAACAATGCGTTGTTAAGCCAGGTGTCCCTGCGCATGGGTAAGCTCAATGCCCTTTCGCTACCCACAGCGTCACTGAGCCACCCCGAGCCTAGCCCAAGTTCCGCTGTGGTCAGCCCAGCCATGTTGCTCCCCCAGCCTGTACGGGAACCCTACGTCCCAGTCCCTGAACGTTACGAGGGGGACTTGGGTTGCTGTCAGGCATTCCTAACCCAGGTCTCCTTGGTCTTCGGATTACAATCCGCGTCGTACTCCTCTGATAAGGCGAAGATTGCGTACGTTATCGGCTTATTGAAGGGTTCAGCGAGAGACTGGGGAACCGCGGTTTGGGAACGTCGCCCTGAGCTGTGTGCCTCCTACCCCTTGTTCGTCGACGAGATGAAGAAGGTCTTTGACCATCCGGTGCGAGGGAGAGAGGCAGGCATGCGCCTGTCCGTGCTCCGACAAGGGAGCCGAAGCGTGGCGGAATTTGCGGTGGATTTCCACACCTTAGCCGCGGAGAGCCGCTGGAATGACGTGGCCCTGCAGGGAGCTTTCTATCGAGGATTGGCTGAATCCCTGAAGGACGAGCTGGCCACCCGAGATGATCCCCCAGATCTCGACTCTCTCATTGCTCTTGCTATTTGTCTGGACAACCGACCGTGAACGCCGATGCGAGCGGAGTCAGTGCCCCCCAGCTGTTCTGCCCAGGCTCCCCCCACCAGTCCAGATCCTCACCTCGGATCCCCGACCCCTGGAACCTGACTCTGAACCTATGCAGGTAGGCCGTACCCAGCTCACTCCACAAGAGAAGGACCAGAGACGCGCCGACAACCTCTGCCTGTACTGTGGGAAGCCCGGGCATTTCATCGCTCATTGCCCCGTCAGGCCAGCTAAAGGGGAGAACTCACCTGCGACGGGAGGACTACAGGTGAGTCGCACAACCACATCCTCCCCACACCGGCTTCAGCTCCCGGCCACCCTCTGTTGGAGTAATCAGTCTCTTGCCGTCCAGACCCTAGTGGACTCGGGTGCACAGGAAAACTTCTTGGACAGTAAACTTGCTCTCTCTCTCGATTCCCACTGTCTCCCTAGAATTCCCCGTTGAGGCCAGAGCATTAAACGGAATCCCCCTGGCTCACATCAAGTCTAAGACTGTCCCAGTTACCCTCCTCCTAGCTGGCAACCACCGGGAGGCTCTGGTTTTCCACCTCATGGATCATCCCCTCGCTCCCGTAGTCCTTGGCTTCCCCTGGCTAAAGAAACATAATCCGGCTATCGATTGGCTTCGCAGGGAGATCACCTCCTGGAGCTGCCCTTGTCACTCATCATGTCTCCAGTCTGCTTTGTCCCCAGCCTCTCCGACTTCCCGTCCGCCGCCTGAACCCATCGACCTCTCCAAGGTGCCGTCCGCATACCATGACCTGGCCTCTGTGTTCAGCAAAGACAAGGCACTCTCCCTACCACCCCACCGTCCCTATGACTGCGCCATCAAGCCCAAGCCCGAACAGACAACCATGGAGGACTACATCCGTGACTCCCTCGCCGCAGGTATTATCCGACCCTCCTCTTCTCCCCTGGCGGCAGGTTTCTTTTTCATGGGCAAGAAGGATGGCACGCTGCGGCCCTGCATTGACTACCGAGGGCTTAACGACATCACGGTAAGGAATTCTTACCCTCTACCCTTGATAGACTCTGCGTTCACTCCCTTGCATGGTGCCCAGTATTTCTCCAAACTAGACCTCCAAAACGCCTACCGGATCCGTGAAGGTGATGAATGGAAGACCGCCTTCAACACACCCCTCGGCCACTTCGAATACCTGGTAATGCCCTTCGGACTCATAAACGACATCCTGCGCGACATGATCAACCGCTTCGTTTTCGTTTATCTGGACGATATATTAATCTACTCGAAGAGTCTCGAAGAACACGTTCTCCATGTCAGAGCGGTCCTGGAACGCCTGTTAAAGAACAGCCTATTCGTCAAAGCAGAGAAGTGCAAATTTCATGTGACGACCACCTCCTTCTTGGGGTACATTTTATCCCAAGGGGAGATTAAAATGGACCCCACAAAACTCGCTGCGGTCAAGGAATGGCCCCTACCGGCAACCCGTAAGCAGCTACAGCGCTTTTTGGGTTTTGCTAATTTCTATCGCTGTTTCATTAAAGATTATAGCAAAGTGGCAGCTCCCCTCACCGCCCTGACGTCAACGCTGCGGACCTTTGTTTGGACCCCAGAAGCAGAAAAGGCCTTCTGCACCCTCAAAGACCGCTTCACAACCGCCCCGATTCTGACCCAAGTGAAACCCAAGCTCCAATTTGTGGTAGAGGTAGACGCCTCTGACACCGGAGTGGGTGCTATCCTGTCCCAACAGCACCCACCAGATCACAAGCTCCATCCCTGTGCCTTTTTCTCTCGCTGAGAGGATTTACGACGTTGGGGATCGCGAGTTGCTGGTGGTCAAGCTGGCGTTGGAGGAATGGCGCCATTGGCTGGAAGGTGCCGAGCATCCCTTTATCGTGTGGACGGACCACAAAAACCTTGAGTATATCCGTATCGCCAGGAGGTTGAACTCCCGCCAGGCCCGCTGGTCCCTGTTCTTTGCCAGGTTCCGCTTCGCCCTCTCCTATCGGCCTGGATCCAGAAAAGTTAAGCCGGACGCATTGTCCCGACAACACACCACAGAGGAAAGCTCCGGCGACCCCGAGTCCATCCTCCCTAAGTCCTGTGTGGTTGCCTCCCTGACCTGGAAGGTTGAGGAGGACGTTCGGCGTGCCCAAGCCCTTCAGACAGACCCAGGTGACGGTCCTCCTAACTCTTTGTTTGTCCCTGACTCTGCTCGTTCTCAGGTTCTCCAATGCGCCCACACGTCAAAGTTTCCTGCCATCCGGGTGGTTCTCGGACTCTGGACGTCCTGCGGCAGAGGTTCTGGTGGCCCTCCATGGAGAAGGACACCAGGGAATTCGTGGCTGCCTGCGGAACCTGCGCCCGCAACAAGACGTCCAGCCGGCCAAGTTCCGGGCTTTTGCAGCCCTTGCCTGTTCCTCATCGGCCGTGGTCACACATCGCTGTGGACTTTGTGACCGAGCTTCCATCCTCCCACGGTAACACAGCCATCCTCACTATTGTGGATCGGTTCTCCAAAGCCGCCCACTTCATTGCCCTGCCTAAACTCCCCTCCCCCCGAGAGACAACCGACTGCTTATTGTCCCAGGTCTTCCGCCTCCATGGGATCCCCACGGACATCGTTTCTGACTGGGGTCCCCAGTTCACGTCGGAGGTTTGGAGGCATTTCTGTTCGGCCCTCGGGGCAACCGTCAGGTTATCCTCCGGTTTCCATCCACAGTCCAGCCTCTGGCTATTTTCGTTTGTTTTAGCCTGAGGCCTTTTGTTTTCTTAGCCGCCATTGTTTGTTGTTTTGTCGTCTGACCGGCCTTTTGCTCCATGTCCTCCCTTAGTTTGTTTGGTAGTGTTTCTGTAGAGCTAGCTCCCGCACTCTTTTGTTTTGTCATTTGTGATCCGACTGGCTGTAGCCCGTGTCCCTTTGTTCTCATTAAAACCTCTTTGCTTACGATTAGTTGTGTCCGTGTGAGTCACTGGTCTGCCCTTAGAGTTCTCTGGACCCGAACGTAACAAATACATCGAAAACATGGATAAAAACCATTAGTTCAAAGATATTAATTTTAGATTTTAATTTTTATTAATTTTGTTTTCAGGCGGAAATGAAACACTTCTTTTATGCTGTGTGTGTTAATTTACGTTACTTATGTTGAGACTAGTGCTGTCAGTCGATTAAAAAAAATAATCAAATTAATTACAGGATTTTGTAATTAATCGAATTAATCCCATTTTAATGTCATATCTACTAAAGGTCTCCTGATAAATAATTCGAACTCTAGGATATTAAAAAATTGTAGTACATGACTAATCAATTGAATACAGTAAGAAGAGAAGATTTGAAATCCAATTTTTTATTGGTGAACTGTGCTTCATAAATGAAATCCAAAAGTAAAGGTCAAGCACATCTGCAAACCAGTTAGGCCAGGTGCATTATTCAAAAATGTAATACAAATACAGCAATACAGTTAAATAAATACAATTCTGAAATTGGCCCTCAATCAGCAGCAACCCACTTTGTCAATTTGTCAATTTTTCTGTTGTGGTTTCTGTTGCTCATTCGTTTCCCAAATTCAGCTAGCGTGGGTTGGCGGAGTGAGCTCCCGGTAGCCGCACTCACAACGGAGGAACTTGCCTGAACATGTTTTGCATTTAATGCGAAACATGTAATTCGCATTTAGTACGTCAGGCTGGAGTTGCTCCGGTGGTAAGAGAACTCCTTTTTGCAAAAACTCCAAATCACAGCGTTTATATTTATTTTCCTGTCTCTGTTCTTTTGGTAAATAAACTTGCCATTCACTGGACCGACTGAAGATGCACTTGCCTCATCCTCCTGAGTGTTGTCCATGTCTGTTATTGTTGCCGACTGCCTTGTCAATTTGCCAGCGCAGGTGATGTAGCACGGCCGAGAAGACTACGGGTCCTTCAATGGGCCAAAATTCAAAAGCGCAAGCATTGGCTTGTCACCGTTGACACTCATAATCAATTGCGTTAAATTTTTTAATGCGTTAAATTGTGGCGTAATTAATCAATCTAATTAATGCGTCAAAATGACAGCACTAGTTGAGACATCAACATAGATACCAATACCACCCGGTTGATGCCTGCATTCTACGCACAGTCCAGACAAACCAGCCGCACCATGTTTTCATTTGTGTTCAGAAACCTAGTTTCCATTTTTGTTAATAAACCTGGTTTCCATTTTTTGTGAATAAACCCTCTTTTCAACATTCTTCAAAGTGGTTGGGTTCATTCATAATGTACTGGTTAAAATCAGCATGGTGGTACTTAAGTATGTTAAAGTATGTTAAGTACGCTATGTGTGGGAAGCTGATCCCTAATACCGCACACTTTCACTTCACGTACCAGCAGATCTGTCTCCTCGGGGGTGAACTGCAAGGTTTGGTTTCTTGGTAGATCCTCCTCCATGTCATCTAACTAGTAATCCGCTGAGGTGCATGGTGGGTTCATATGTATAGGGGATGGGAGCTAACAATCCGATTGTTTTTTTGCATGCTACACACACAACACAGCCATCACACGCCGCTGACTAATTCAGAGGCTAAATCCATCCCCTTTGGACGTTGTGCTAGCTGATCCGAGTTGGTCCAAATACGACCAATTGACAGTAACGCCCCATGCGCTCTGCATTTGGTGCATTGCGCTTTGGCCTGTTGGTCAAAGTAGAGTCCAGTATTCAGAATTAAAAACATTTATTCCCAAAATCTGTGACTTCTCAACTAGGTCTTTCTTTAAGTTCACCAGTTTGGTGGCCAATTATTGTCCTTTACAGTATTTAAATGATGGTTCATCCATCCATCCATTTTCTTCCGACACCTCCTCCAGCTCTTCCGGGAGCATCCCTTGGTGTTCCCAAGCCAGCCAAGTGACATAGTCACTCCAGCGTGTCCTGGATCTTCCCTGGTCTCTTCCCGGTGAGACATGCCTGGAATACCTCCCTCGGGAGGTGTCCGATACAGATGTCCGAGCCACCTCAGCTGGCTCCTCTCGATGTGAAGGAGCAGCGGCTCTACTCCCGGGTGACAGAGCTTCTCACCCTTTCTGTAAGGCCATGGATCTGCGGACAGCCCTCCAGAGGAAACTCATTTCGGCCGCTAGTATCCGAGAGTCATATTCTTTCCGTCATGATCCAGAGTTCATTACCATAGGTGATCCGCCTGTCAATCTCACAATTTTTTCTTCCCTCACTCGTGAACAAGACCCCAAGAAACCCACAAAAAACACTTGCGGCTAGGACTTTCCTCTAACCCGGATGGGGCAAGCCACCTTTTTCAGGTCGAGAACCTTGGCCTTGGATTTGGAGGTGCTAATTCTGATCCCAGCCGCTTCACACTCGGCTGTGAACCGCCCCAATACATGCTGAAGGTCCTGGCCTGGACAACATCTTCCGCTAAAAGCAGAGATGAAATCTGGTCTGAACCGGACCCCCTCTGGCCCCTGGCTGCGCCTAGAAATTTTTTCCATAAAAATAATGAACAGAACAGGTGACGAAGGGCCCAACACGCACTGGGAACAGGTCCCACTTATTGCCGGCGATGCGAACCGAACTCGTACTCCTGACGTATAGAGACCGTACAGCTCTTAGCAAAGGGCTCCCGATCCCTTACTCTAGAATTACCTCCCACAGGGTGTCACAAGGGACACGTCCAAGGGACAAGTCCACGAAACACATGTGGTCTGGTTGGGCAAACACCCATGACCCCTCAAGTGCCCTGTGGATGTTATAGAGCTGGTCCAGTGTTCAAAGGCCAGGACGAATGCCACATAGTTACTCCTGGTTACTTTCTTTTTTGTTTTGTTGCATTGAGTTTTTCAACCTCTTTCTGCCCTCTCACTCGGGGCAGCGTGGAGGGGTGGGTCCGTTCTCAGCAGCAGCCTCATTGATACCACCCGTTCCTGATTCCCTGCAATCAGCCTGGCTACTTCAGCCACCAGCCACACGATTGTGACTTGTATGCCTTCAGTACTCTGTGTCGTTCTCAAGAACCAGCATTGCCTTCCATGCCATTTCTCCAGTGTTTCCTTTCGTGTGCTCGTGAGTTTTTTCCCCCCTCAATAATTTCAGTTTTCTAAAGTTTTTTTACCCCACGTGGGACTGTGTTCAATGTCTGAATCTGCACCTGGCTCTCCTTATTCCACACGTGACAAGACCACCGCAAATGATTGATGAATTATGAGCATGATTCAATTAAATTTTATTTATACAGATGGACAAAACAATTACAATTGTTTTGATGGACTTTACTTCATACAATACCACACCTTCTGTCCTTTGACCGTCAACCAGGTTGAAGAAAAATTACCCTAAAAAACATCGTAATAGGGGAAAAAAGGCAGAAACCTCAGGGAGAACTGCAGTAAGAGGGACAGACCAACAGTAAGTGTTGAATATGAAGACAAGAAAGGTACTGAGGTGAAAGAAGAGATTTAGCTTCTTAAAGCTGCTAGAGTCCTATAGTGACTGTCCTCCATGTCTGTCCAATCACTGATAGTGGCTTTGAGAAACCGGGGAAATGAGTCTGTCCCATGGATCCTGGAGATGAGGAGGCTGTCCCATAGAACCCGGCTATGGGGAGAGAGTTGGCAGGCCCGTAAGTAGCAGCAACTCCAGCTTGGATAGCACCAAACCTCCGGGAGAGAGGAGTTCGAGACATAGGTATGAAACCTTTTGGGTACCTAGAAATATTGAATCACCTTTATTTATGGTTCATATCAGCTAAATAACCGAGGAAAGTATGTTGCTATTTATTATTATTAATACAGCTGGACAACACAGCTCCACAACACAGATGAATATACCTGTTACAAAATTTGTTCACCTTCAACATTGCAAACATGTTTGTGATGAACGATACCGAGGGTTCACAGAAACATACTTATGGAACAATTTGCCCTGGTGACTGAGATGAGAATCAGGGAGCAAACACAGCAGACACAGTGGCACACTGTAAAGGTGTTCTGTGTGTGTGTGTGTGTGTGTGTGTGTGTGTCAGACACCACTAACAGGTAGCAGCTTTAGATCATCTTGTAGGTCTGAGGATGTCTAAACACACTCACTCAATCTCTCTGTCCTCACAATTAAATTTAGAAAATTTAAAAATAAAGTGCAACATTACTATAAACATGATCTCACAACACTGTGCAAAATGGATTTCAGTATAAAATGAGGATAAAAACGCATTTAAAAACACATTAAAATTATTTTCATATATACACATAAAGTAAAAAAAAAATGGTGCCCAGGTAAAGAAAAAGGATGGAGGAAGTCACTGTCACAGCTTTTTCCATTATATCTCAAGAACAACCTGTTTTCATTATTAATCATCAAATAAATAATAATTATTTAAGTATTGAGTCAGTTTGTGCAAACAGAACAAGCACAATGAAGGTGGGAGGGAGGGAAGGAAGGGAGGAGATATTTCAATCTGTGGTTCTCAAACAGAACATTTCAGTCTGTGGTTCTCTGACAGATTGTTTCAGTCTGTGGTTCTCTGGCAAATCATTTCGGTCTGTTTTCAGTTTTTTCTGTGGTTCTTGTGTCTCCTGATGGACAGACAGTGTGACCTGTGAAGGGTTAACTGCTGATGACGGATCGATCAATACAGTAATTACCTTTGTCAAATGAGTTCCTGTCCCACAGCTGGGGGAGGACCGCTCTATAACACACACACACACACACACACACACACACACACACACACACACACACACACACACACACACAGCGTCACGTTCATTACACCGCAAGATCATTGATCTTAAAGAAGCAATGACCAGGAATGTGTGTGTGTGTGTGTGTGTGTGTGTGTGTGTGTGTGTGTGTGTGTGTGAGGAAACATTGTCCCCTAGTGGTCACCAGAGTCACTAGTATGTAGCCCCCCCCACACACACACACATTCTGCAGATTTTTACTTTTCTTTTACTGCTGTGACTCTCTGTAGTATCACTGTAGTACTAATACAGCAGTATTACTAGTATTACTGTCATATATTACTTTTTACTGTTGTAGTATTACTTTAGTATTATTGCTGCAGTGTTACTGTTCGAGTATTACTGTATTAGTATATTAATTCATTCATTAATGTAGTATTATAGTATAGTGGTATTGTAGTGTTGCTGTAGTAGTGTCACTGTGCTATCTGTAGTGCTGTAGTATGACTTATTATTACTATTGTAGTAATAGTAGTATTAACTATGAGTAGCGGTATTCTTACTGTAGTAGTATCACTGAGGTATCACGGTTGTACCACTGTAGTATTACTGAAGTAGTATCACTGTGTTACTCGTGTATTAATATTACAGCTGATGGAGCTGCATGTTGATTTTCATTGGTTGACAGTTCTCATAACATTAATATGGTCACCCCGCCCCCCAGACTGACAGCTCGCTCAGCCAATGAGGGCAGAGCTACGATTCATGCTGCCCTGTGATTGGTCCAGAGCGGTCGCCGATTGGGGGTTGGTGGTGGTAGTGGTGGTGGGGTCAGAAGTTAGGATCTCTCATCCAGTGGCAGAGCTGATGGACGAACCAGCTGTGATAAACAGAGCAGCGAAGCAGCGGAAGAAGACGGGTCGTGCAGGATGAAGAGATGAACGATGCCATGAAACGTGTTGGAATGTTCGAGTGAGAAGGAAACGACTTTGCTTTGTTTCTCCATTCTCCAGTGCAGAGGAGGAGGAACAGCGTTCTAGTTGGACAAAGGCTTCAGGACACCGACGAACGAACCCGCGTTTTCTCACTCATTTCTAACCGAAGGCTCCTAGGGTTGCTCCGTTCAGCAGACACCGGGGACACGTTGGAACACCGGAGACAGGGCTACAGACACTGGGGACAGGTATACAGACGCAGGGGCACTCATTTGGACACCGGAGACAGGTCCACAGATTCCTGGGACACTTTTGAACATCGGTTAGAGGCCTATAGACACCCGTGACACATTTGGACAACCTGGACAGGTCCACAGACACCAGGGACAGGTCTGCAGACACCGGGGAACATTTGAACACCCGGGACAGGTCTACAGACACCGCGGGGACACATTTGGACACCCGGGACAGGTCTACAGACATCAGGGGCAGGAGCCACGCTCTGCGTCTGTTGAGTCGGATCCGCAGCGCACCTGGAAACTCTCCGGTCGACAGAGACTCATTGTGCGTGTGTGTGGACACCAGTGTCCCTGCGATTATGTTGAACACATCAGCGGAGACGTGTCCAGGTAAACAAAGAAAAAAACAAAGACGTGTAGTTGGAGAAACAGTAAAATGTCTGAATGAATTTCTGCTCGTCACGTGACACCAGACTGTCTGCTGAGCTCAGCGCATATTCTCTCATCTTCTTTCCTTCTTTTTCTCCTCCGCATGTTCACATCTCCACATGTCCTCTCTCCTCCC
Source organism: Aeoliscus strigatus (assembly GCA_901007665.1). NCBI lineage: Eukaryota > Metazoa > Chordata > Actinopteri > Syngnathiformes > Centriscidae > Aeoliscus > Aeoliscus strigatus. The sequence goes on from CAAKHB010007382.1 coordinate 10,131, forward strand.
CCTCCGCATCTTCTCTTTTCCGTTGCATAGAAAAGAAAAGCGCGACCAGTGACGGACATTTATATTTATCGTTTTTTTATTGATTTGATACAGCAGAAACGAGACCGAGAAAGCACGGAGGTGAATTAACCAGGTGTTCTAACCCACACCACCATACACACACACACACACACACACACACACACACTTGTGAACAGGATTGAAGCGTGTATCTGCCCCCAGCAGGAGGGGACTGATGACGGAGGACGTGGGAAGTCTCTCGGAGAACCGTTCGTCCCTGCGGAGAATCTTCATCCACCTCAACGACATGTCCGCGGCCGGAGAAGCCGCAAAGGGCAGTGGTGTGATGGTGGAGGCGGCGGCAGACAGGATCTCTGCAGCCGGGGAGGAGGCGTCCGTTTGCGGCGAGGACAGTCTACCCTACCCGGGCCTGGCTCCGGTTGTCTTCTTCTACTTGAAGCAGAGCAGCCGTCCGCGGAGCTGGTGCCTGAAGATGGTCTGCAATCCATATCCTTCACCCAGAGCATAGCTGCGCATGCGTCTCACTGGCAGGTAGGAACACCTGTGCTGCTCTCCAGTGACCTCACACACAGGTGTGTGGGTGTGTGTATGTATGTATGTGTGTGAGTGTGTTTGTGCGCGTGCGCGTTCTCTCAGGCTGGCAGAGTTATGAAAATCAATGGAGTTCACATGCAAGAGAGTCTTGATATACAGCTGGTTCATTGTCCATTCAGAGCTGTGTTAAATTATTGAATGGTGTGTATTTGTGTGTGGGGCAGACAACTTCCTGCCGTCTATCTCCCTCTGTATGTTGTGTGTGTGTGTGTGTGTGTGTGTGTACTGTTGAACAGGAGGTGTTTCATGCATGTGATCAGCATCATGTGGTCAGTTGGTTCACCTGATGTAGAATTCTCCAGTTAATCAATTAGAGCTGATCAATTGTTTCCTTTTGCATCTTTTCTGATCGCATCAGCACACATGTGACATACATGTCAGGTTACACTTTAAGTCAAACTAACTGATTTTGAATTTTACACACACACACACACACACGTCACACTAACACACATTTTTCCCTAATGGAGCATTTTGTGTTCAGTATCTGGAGAGCAGTGCAGATCTTTGTTGTATTTTTAATTCTTGATCTGGTTCACTATGTCTCTGACTTCTGACACATGTACAAATATAACCTGCTTCTGTGTGTGTCTGCGCACGTGTCTGTCTACATGTATGTTTGTGTGTGTGTGTTCAGTTTCACATTTTGTCCACAGCTTTCCTATAACACAATGAAGAATATATGTCCCTTTTTGTCTGTGTCTTTTTCAGTGACACACTCACATAAAGACACACATACACACAAACACAGTGATAAAGTGAAGCCTGACAGAGGTGATAGTGTGTAGGTGTTGTTACTATCCAGAGACACAGGTGATGTTTGACACACAGCAGATCGCCCAGCAGCTGATAATGAGACATTCTCTCTCTATCG
>CAAKHB010007384.1:10714-28713 GCA_901007665.1 Aeoliscus strigatus
TCTACAATCTCTGACTTCTTCTCCTCCTACTTTTCCAGCATTAACCTCTGTGGCCGGCGCGAGGCGCTCTGTCTCCCTCTCGTGCGCTCCTGATTGTGATTGGTCTGCTGCCTCAGAACACACCTCTTATACGTGCGCGTTCACAGGTCTTGATGAGACAAACCTGGTTTGAGTTGATATCCAGCTTCGTGGTACCGATGATCCTGATCGCCACGGTCTCACTAAGTCAGTCCTGGATAAATCGATTGATCCAGGACTTATTAATCGAGCTTTGTGGTACAGACCCCAGGTGTCTGTGTGTTGACGTCAGCTGGGATTGGCTCCACCTGGAGAAGCTGCAGTGAATGTGACTGTGACAATTGTTAAACCTTTTTCTGCTTCAGTCTCCTAACCGTGGTCGGGGGACACAGGGGAGTCTTCTCCATGGCCGAAGGCAGCTTAACCTCTGGGGTTAACTCCCATGGACTTCACGTTTGTTACAAACAGCGGAGGCATAAAAGAACAGGACGTTTTTCTTGAGAGTTGGGGGCTTTATTACCTGACTGCACTGTTTACATTCATTAAAAAGTCACTACCTGCCCCGGTGGCCATGTCTGTCTCTCTCTGCTGTCACCTACACACACACGTCCGCTCACTCAGAAGGACGCGCCTCGTTCGTCCACGCACTGAGCTGCCTGATCGATACACATCCCACAACACAATTGTCAGCATATTTTCCCTTACGGAGCTAAATCAAGTTATATCTATGAACACAAGTGCAGGATACCACAAATGTTTTCATGGCGTTTTATTGGATCGTCATCTCTGCACCAACAGGAGAGTTGAGACAACAGAGTACAAAAACAAATATCTATAGAAAAGCATGTTTATACTGAAATGCGTCCAAAGACGCTATAACAAAACATGTAGCTCACATGTTTTAAAAGCATTTTTAATACGATGATAAAATACCAAGTTGATTCATTGTACATTTTCTGTGTTTGCTTTATACAAAAGTGTCGATGCCAGTCACTCCGTACAGTTGTCAACCATTAGAAAAGAGGACAGTTTTTAATCCACTGCTGTGCACACTCAGTACTTGGAAGGCACTTTGCAACAGACCAAAGGGGAACGCAAATGTCTGAGAACCACCATGACAGAAACGAAAACACGGGTACGGGGGTTCAACTCGTCCAATCATTAAAAATTATCACCTCGTAGGAGAGAATACCTGTGCAGAGTGGATCTGAAAAGAACAAAATGCATCGACAGAGGAAAACACGTGTCCGGCAGCGTGAGAGGACGAACGGAGACGTCTGCTGCCAACCAGTGATCGACGTTCAGTCCTCAGCTCAGGGCCAGGACGCGTCAGACGGACATAACTTAATGAGCCTCTACACAATGGACAGGAACAATCTGATATATGTACAGGACACGTGTCGTATCGGTCGGTTCATTTTATATATATATATATATATATATATATATATATATATATATATATACATACATATATATATTCATAGAATGTGTGTATGAATGGTATATACACTTGTTACAATCACAATTTAAATATAAATAACAGAGGAATGTACTGAATTTAACATGTTCACGCACCAAAAACAAACCGAAAGGAGAAAACACACGTCAGGACATGTTCAACACGGGGAGGAACTACTCAGCTGATGATGATGATGATGATGATGATGATGATGATGATGACATACAACACAGCAGAAACATCAAACTACGCTCAGACTGATGTCAGCAGGAAATCGTGGCCCTCAAACGGGGCTCAACACCCGTCACAGCAAACACACCGACGACGACGCTCGTCTGACAGGTAGAGTGTGTGACCTCTGGGGGGGTCACACCTCCTTTAACTTCATTCAGCAGTGGAAACACATTGAACTCTAGTTTGACAATGGAGAACTGTACACAAACCAAGGGCATAAATAAGTTAATAAAATATAAGTTACTATATATGGGGAAAAGACAACGTGACCTTGGCCCCTGTTTGATCGGGGGGGGGGGCACAGATCTCCTGGCTAACAGGTAACACAAGTTTCATCTGCCCAGCTGGAGCCTTCTATGGGCAACAGGAACATGGATTGGTGACCTATGACCTCAGACCCATCTGGAGGGATCAGAGTCCATTTCAAAGTGGTCGAGCACCGACTCAGAATGACAACAACTGATGATCCAGCTGGTTCAAAGTACTGTGGCACAGGCTTCTTCTACGATGGAGGGTTGACAAATGAAGTTTCACGTTCTACAAACGAGGAAACTACTTTGGAGACGTCGGAATGCTCGTTAACATGTGTCATGACTGCTCATTGTGAACAGACTGTGTCATCAGACACGGAGGCCAAAGAACGTGAAGACGAGTACGCCCTCTTACTGTCGGGAGGTGAAAAACGGCAGACGATGAATTCATCTCATATATTCATAACCAACGTATGTGCATGTCAGTGACACACAAGGGACAGACATGAAACACTAATCATCAGGACCTCCACGTCCTCTGGGCCAACAGAAGCCACACGTAGATGCACTTTTCATACTCAAAAAGTAGAAAAAGAACACTGGACACACACTGAGGGCAGCCTGGCTTTGTCCCAGGAATGTTCCGGATGCGACCTGTCACTTCCCCCCAAAGTCCATTCCGCTCTGACCTGCCTCGGCATCCACCAGTGAGGAGGCGAAAGCCGACTGGACGATCTGAAAGCCAAAGGACTCGAGCAGAGACATGTTCTGTTGAGGGGAGAAGGGAGAGTTGAGGGAGGGGGTCAGCTCGTTCACGCCGGCCCCCGCCCCCCCTTGGGCCCTCAGTGTCTTGTGTACTCTGTGCTGGTGCTTGTTGAGGTAGGACTTGGTGCGGAAGGCCTGACCACAGACGCTGCAGATGAACTTCTTCTCAGGGTCCGTCTTGGCTTTGGCTCCCTCTGGAGATGCCGAGGCCCCCATGGGGGCGCCATTACAGCCTAAGGAGGGCATCTCCACATCTGGCCTCAGATCGGATTTGTGCGGAGATTTGAGCTCGTCCCCGTTGGATAATTCGACAAATGAAGGATCTGACTCGTCCGATTCCAGGTGAGGACATCTCCCGGCGTTTTCCTGTCCGTCTGAGGTGACCACAGCAGGAACGGGGCGGGGGAGGAAACGGAGACATGGATTAGGATAACAGACAAGAACATGAAACCTCAGGAGCTTCAAACGTATTCACACAGCTCCGTTCACTTCCTTCAGCACATGGCTACAGAGGTTCAACCACCTCTGTCCTCTGAACACGCCTTTGGACCGGACCGACCTCCAACGGGCCTACAGACGGACCACACTCCCACAAACACCGAGCCCCACCTGGCTTCCCCAGCTGCGGCTCTTGAGCAACAACGTCTCAAAGAAGGAGGAGCGGCTGGTGACCGGCACGTGGGAGAGGACAGCCAGCACCCCCCCCCCCCCCCCCCCCTCCCCCCAGCTCCATGATGTCTGGAACCCAAGGCTGCTCGTCGGATTTCACAGTGTAACGAACATGATTAAGACCTTTTACAGCTAAGATGAGGACACGGTCTCACTTATTCGTGGAACTTTCACTTGATGAATTTTTCATTAATCCCAGGTCTAATTATTACTTTTAATAATGTCTAGTTGTGGCAAACGTGCATCCTGGTTCAATAATGTAACAGTGAAGTATACGACCTGTTACCTACAGAAAAGAACGTATGTGTGTAAGACAAACGTAGACCTGGGAGATTTAGATGTCGGTTTATCTGTTGACTAGTTTTAGAAAAGGACTGATGAGGAGTTGTATCAGCCTCCGTCACAGGAGGTGGTTCATTCAAACAACCTCTCTCTGTCACTGACTGTTAATCACCTGGAACTGGAACTTTGTGTATATATGAGCTTTCATTGTGTTTTTCTGTAATTTATATGCAACTATCAATCTCATGAGCAAAATCCAAATTGCATCTGATGAAGCATGTGATTGCTTCTTCACTCTTCACCCAGGCCTATCTGGAACTGTTTTCAATGGTCACACATAGATACGTGTCAGCCTGGAAATCAACAACTAATGACGATTGCGAATCTGAATGAGTCTGCAAAACTTCTTATGTCCAGGAGTCTTTCCAGACAGAGTCTGTCCTGACAGAGGACATCCCGTCTCTCCTGCTCCTGTCTAAAGTGTCTGAACAGACAAGGGAGGCCTTGAAGAAATGACCTGACCTGTAGAATAGGTTCAAATAATGGTCATTTGTAGGCATCTGATGGCAAACGCATCGCTCCAAACTGCTCAAATAAACTAGTGAAACTAAACTGACTAAAACTCCACCTGTCTGATTGAAACCACATGTTGACCAGTCCCAGACTAGAACCAACCAGTTGTTTCCACAGGACTTGGAGCACTGTCTATTTATTACACAAAATTATACAAAATGGTGTAAAACGCCTAATCGATGCTAACCTGTTAGCTGCTATGAGCTAGCTATGCTGCTAACCTGTTAGCTGCTATGAGCTAGCTATGCTGCTAACCTGTTAGCTGCTATGAGCTAGCTATGCAGCTAACCAGTTAGCTGCTATGAGCTAGCTATGCAGCTAACCAGTTAGCTGCTATGAGCTAGCTATGCAGCTAACCAGTTAGCTGCTATGAGCTAGTTAGCTGCTATGAGCTAGCTATCAGCTAACCTGTTAGCTGCTATGAGCTAGCTATCCAGCTAACCTGTTAGCTGCTATGAGCTAGCTATCCAGCTAACCTGTTAGCTGCTATGAGCTAGCCAGTGGGCTAAACGCAAACACAAACAAAAGATAAAACCATTTTCTGAACAGTCTCCAGAAACATTCTGTGTGAACAAATAATTCCGCTGCTTGTACTTCCTCACTGTGTTGGTTTGCTAGCAAGGCTGCCACACAAGTAAACACTGAAGACAAACAATTGTCTCCTTATAGTTTTTGTATACTCTCTTCACATATTTCAGGGCACATGGTGCACAGCTTGATAAACATGCAACACTGTGCATCTCTGAACAGCTGCTGATGGACCAGCCAAGCAGAAACAGACACTGTGACTCACGTGCTGCCGTGGCCATGCAGGATGCACTCACACACACAGGGAGGGAGAAGCAAACATTATTTTGCACTTCCAATGTCAAGAGTAGATTATTCAAAATGAGAAATGACAAACTGCTGCTGCTGATGAGGGGCGGGGTGGGGGGTGTAGGACGGACCACAGAGTTCCTTCCTGTGGGTGAGACACCTGCAGTGAGTGAACGCACACGACCAACAGTTGCACAAAGGTGAATGTTGGAGTGACAAGCTCGGCGCAGCAGCAGAGACTGATGCTGTGTCTTGGACCAACACACAGATGCAGCGGAGCGTCTCTCAAACCAGCAGCAGAGCAGAGAGCGACGGGCGGCTGCTTGCCTTCCACTGAGCACTGGCGTCCCATGTGGTAAGGGGTGCCGTTGTGCATCTGCAGCTCCCCCATTGGCTCAGGTAAGGTGTGCAACGCTGCAGAGGGGGGCAGTGAAGAGCCGTGGTGTGTCTTTATATGCACCTTAAGGTAGGAGGCAGTGGAGAAACCTGGGACCAGAAGAACAAAGAACAAGGGAGTTGTTTGGCAAACGCTAAGCCTTGGGGGGGCGTCCTGCGTGAAGACGGAGGTTGGGTATAACTACTGGGGATGCACTTTAACCCTCAGAGGTCAACAGACATGCCAGCGTGTTTCTAGTCATGTCTTTGGGATAGCTCAGATGTCACCAGATTCAGGAGACTCTACGTTCTGGGTCGAATGTCCAGATATCCGCTGTGGGTCACAGACGGAGTTGGGGGGCCAAAAAGAAAGTGTGAACCATCCGGAATTCATGGCGTTTATCTCTCACTGTGTGTGATCGCTGGATTTCTTTTTTATGCACCGAACCAAGGAGCATTCTAGAATCACTGAGAATCCGCCCTCCCTGACAGACAGACAGTCATTTGGGCTTCACAGAGGCTGTGGAGACAACATGGTAAAAAAGGATCATTAGAAGAGGAGATTGTCACACATCTGGTGAAGTTTGATATATGCATATGAGTATGAATATGAGTTTTTTGTTCAGAATCTGCTGAACAAAAAACATTGATGCTAAAAACAAGACTTGTTTTCTACAAGTATCTCTTATTTCATCCATAGATTTCACTACTTCTGTGAAGCTCAGACGTAGGTAAATCAGTTTCAAACACTGAAACAATTCATTCACCTTCAGCAAAGGGTTGTTTTCACATGAGATTTGAACATTTTGACAAATCTGAATTCAAACATTCAGTCTTGGACAAATAATGTCTGTCCATGACTCCAGGAGAAACATGAGCATCAGTGTATCAGAGCTCCGTTTGTTCTGGGAGTTTTCATATGAAACACTTGGGTAAGTTCCTCAATAACTTGACTAATATGAAGAGGTCCAAACCCTCAGACCTCAACAGGTTCGTGTGAAGTAGTCCAAACGTTCCCTCTCTGATTGGTGATGTAGGTTCCAGCCTCAGCGGATACAGTGCACGTCAGTTTGGGAGGTGAAATCCCAACTAGCCGATCCAAGCCCCCAGTCACTTGTCAGTGCATCTGGTTCATGACAGGTGCCAGACTAGAATCATGTCCTGCTTTCATTTCATGACAGGCTTTGAAAGTCACTGGATTGACAAAGTTGCATTTGATGAGCACAAATGAAAAATCATGAGAATGGGACACCGACTGCAGAGGACTTTGAAAGCTCCGATGATCATCTCGTTCTCATTCACAGCATTCTATTTTCTCCATCACAGTGGCTTTCATCTGTACGACTACCACGTGTTTTCTGGACAAAGGGATTCAAACAGACACCCATGTATTTCAAGTCAATGCCACACTCTGTTAGGGGTGTCCCCATCTGATACTGATAGAGAAAAGAGTACCGGATTATATCAGCCTGCATCTAAAATCTCCTATTTAAGCACTAGACAACATTTTGGTTTTTTTTTTTTGTCCCTGCCTTCAGTTGTTCCCACCAAATACTGTAAAAAAATAACTACACTTTTAAAAATATAACTTTTTTTGTTTTTATTGAGGTTATTTTCAGAATCTTCTGATTTATTTTTATTGAATTTAGTCAAGTGTAGAATAATCTCATGTTTACGGGTTATTTAACATGTTAGTAAATGATAAATGGGTCTGTTTCTCTCATACCCTTTGTTTCTGAAGACTGTTCTCAGTTTTCATGATATCTCTTTTCTAACATTACAAAATAATTAAACGTATGTATGATTTGTACTGATATTAAATCGGACTGATATCGGTATCGACCAATATTCAAGTCTGCAATGTCTGTGCTGGGACACCCCTAGCTCCAATAGATTTAAGCCATTCCATACACTTGAAATGGCCTGAATACTGTAATGCTGGAATACATCAATGTCTTCCAATCAAGTCAATTCAAGAACTGTTTTACCATCATTAACAAGTACCAAAGGGAAATCTTCATAGTGTTTTGACCTTTGTAATAAAGGGATTTATGAAGAAAAATTCTTCTGATGGAACAAGAGCCAACCAAACTCAGACTTATGTCAAAAAAGACAATAAATAGACATAAATATCACAATCACACAACAACATGACTGTTTCCAGTGGACACCAACCATCTGTCAGGAGCACTAATACCTGTTTTAGATAGGTGAATTACCTTTGTTGCAAATGCCGCAGTAGTTATGGGTTCCCTCACTGTGTTTCTTGAGGTGGTCTGTCATGTAGGCTGCCCGCAGGAACTTGCCACAAACTTTGCAGGGGATTTTGTCCTCATGACATGCAAGGTGTGACCGGAGGCGATCTCTTGTGGCAAAAGAGGCATTGCAGATCTAAAAGGGACAAATGAGAACGTTTTTGACTGTAATAATGGGTTGAAGCCATCCAACAGATCCAGACTGCAAGAGGAATCTTTCATCTCACCTGGCACTTGTGGGGTCTCTCAGTTGTGTGAACTTGTTTGATATGTCCATTCAGATGGTCTGGTCTGGAAAATAAACAGGAGATGAATCCATGAATGACATGTATGGAAACAGATATCCTTTCTGATTTCATGCTGTTTTTTGTTTATTGACTGAACAGCAACCGCTCATGCCTCAATGATTGTCTAGATTTTGATCAACACACACAAACGATTGCGTGCAAACACTTGATTAATGGAATATGTTACAATTATTAAACAAAATTAGTAGTATTGTAAGTACACAATGCCATTTTAATGCACATTATGAGCACAGAAACCAAGCGATGCTCATAAGCTACACACGTCCACCAAGATGAATACGTAAAAATAATCAATCATTTTGAGTCACGTCAAATGATAATTTAAAAATGTAACAATCTATGTTAAAATGATCTTTTATTTTAATTTGCATCGTCTGCAATGTCATGTCACAGCATGCAATTCGACCTCCACAGCCAGCAGGTGGTGATAGCGAGCTGAGAACGCTGATGCTGGTTTGTCTAGTTGGACAAATTACACCCAGTTTGATCGATTCCTCGGGGAGCGACTCAGACTGAGCATGTCAATAAACTTTGTGAAAAAACGCAATGCATTTATTCATTTACACTGGCTCAATGGAGGTCGCTTTCTTTCCGCTGGGTTTATGCAGAAGGACCCCATTAAACTAGCCTGCATTTCCAAGTATGCTGGTTTGATTCCTGAACCCTGTGTCTGTGGTTAGTGCCAGGACAGTGGAGGCCGTTGAAACTCACCGTGAGAAGCCTTTCCCGCAGCTCTGGCACACGTACGGTTTGCCGACGGAGCCGTCGTGGGAACGCACATGATAGGACATCCTGTCTTTGCGTTTGAACCGGAGCCCGCACACGGGACACGCGTACGGCTTCTCCCCGGAGTGCGACAGCTTGTGTCGGTTCAGGTGGTAAACGTCGCGGAAAACTTTCCCGCAAATGTCACAGCCGACGTGCCGCCTGGTCCTCTCTCGTTTGCGGCCGTTATCCAGCGTTAGTCCCCCGTGTAAGCCCATACCGTTTTCCTCCAGCCCCGGCAGGGACAGCAGGCTGAGGCCGCCCGGGTTTGACAGGCTGTCACCGGCGTTGTTCGCCGCGCCGGTGGAGGCTCCGTGTTGCGCTTCGTGGTTCTTCAAGATGGAAGCCTCTGTGAAAGCTTTACCGCACGTCCCGCAAGGAAACAGTCCATTGTCTTTGTGGGTGCTGTGAATAAAATGCACAGCCTCCTCTCCTCCTGATTTCCTCGGTCGCCCCCTGCCCCTCTTCGAGCCGAGAGAGCCCGCGTCCGGATGGAACGCACTACCCGTTGTTCCGACCGACGGGGACACGGACAGCCCGTCGACGGGTTCCAACATGGGCATGGGCGCCTCGGGGCCGTCCTCCAGCAGTCCAGAGGCTCCGCTCCCGTCAGCCAGCATCTGTCCATTGTTAACAAAGCCTTGACCGTTCACCTGCATGCCCGTCCCGTTCACCGACTCCTGCGGAGCCACCGGGAAGCCCAGCTCCGTAGCCGCCGTGGCCTGGAAAAGGCTGGCGTTCCCTCCCCGGGAGGTGGGGACGAGGATCTGGACGTTGGACTGCTTGATGACCTCCTGGCAGATCTCAATCACCGAGCGCATCAGCAGGAACTTGGCAGCTGTCATTAACTCCGGGAAACACTCCAGTCGCACCACGATCCTAGAGGTGTAGGCGAAGTCCAAGATGTCGTTGAAAACTTTGGGGCTGATCGTGTGCATCTCCAGCTCCTTCGCGTCTCCCTCCGACTTACGGCTGAACACCGACTCGAAGTACTCGCTGCAGGCGGCCAGCACGGCTTTGTGGGCAGGGAAGCTCTCCTCGCCGACGCGCAAGATCACGTCGCAGAACCTGCCTCCATCTTTCCTCTGAACGTTGAGGTTGTGTAGCATCTCCGCACTGTGCTTGCTCACCTGGTAGGTGTACGAAGAAGTCCAAGACGGCTCCGCTACTTTCTCCATGCCCGATTCATCAAATTACACTGGTTGTAAAACGACTACGGCGGAAGAACTGACGGACTGGATGCGACGATTTCAAGCCAGCTAGCTACAAAACCCCGAACCAACCGCCCTCCTCGTCGGTTTAGCATCCACCGTTAGACGTTAGCAGTAGCAGCAGGAAAAAATGGCAGCCCCCCAGCTTCCTGTGAACTTTGACCCTGGTTCCTTGCGGGGGTGGAGGTCGCGCTCGTTTGGTGAAAGGGTTCTGTAGGGTTCGGTGTTGAACGTGTGACTTGAGTATGTGTTTTCCGGCAGTGACCAGCCCCTCCGGGGTCTCCCGTTAGCCTGTGGCGTTAGCTCCCAGCCGGCAGGTCTCCTGTCGCCGGCCGCTGCTCGTTCTAACCCCTCCCCCAACAGACCTGAGCCTCTGAGCCTCGATGAGCCGCTCAGCCGGCTGCAGCCCCCAGCCGCCCAGGTGAATTACCCTAAACCTGACCGATGGACCAGAGCTAACATGTTTTACATGAGCCACATCTAGTGGTTCTGCATCCTGTTAGCAAACCTCAGGGGCTCAGTACTAACACACAGAAACTTATTGCCTTGGATTGCATCTGACAAACTCGGGATCGTTTTTTTTTTTTTAAACAGCATCAGTTCTGGGCCTGTGCATGTTTGACACTTCCTTAATTCACATTTTAGACACAGTTTCACTTGTTTAATTCTGTGTACCTTCCAGTCCACCTGTGCAAAGCTTCATGACAGTTTTGATGTCATGTCAGATGTCATTCAGGACATGCGTTGGTTTATCGTAGGTGAATCCACTGGTTTCGTACGTTCAAGGCATTGACCTCTCATTCAAGGGGTTTCTTGGAGCAACCTCACAAATCCCAAGTTACCCAAGAAGAAACCCAGCTTACAAAAAATACCACACCAACTCATACAGACAACTTTTACTCAACATTTTATTTATTAATTCTATCTGTGCTCTTCATAACTTAACAGCACGTAAACTGAATCCCGACCACCCCCAAAAAATTGTCAATGTGAGTGCTGCCCCCCTTAGTGACAGGTTGGATGGGAGAGATACAGTTTCAAGGAAGGAGGGGAAAAAAAAAATACACAGAAAGGCACAACCAGCTGTCGCTGTATCTCCTGAAGTCATTTTGAAGTACTCGAGCACGTCACATCTACAGTAAGAGCCACCAGCTAGAATAGAATAGACATTTACTCCATCGTTTGTCACCGGCAGCAGCCCTTACTCAGTGCAGACAGAACTGTGGACTGAAAACTGCTATGAGCTCTTGGCGGCTGTCTTACAGCATTTCAACTGCAGGATATGTTCACCTCCCCATACTAAGAAAAAAACCATAGCTATATACATGGAGAATAAGATTCTTTCCCATGGTCTGTACAATCGAGCATATACAATATTTACTTCTAAATTAATTGTGGGAGTCAAATACAAAAAAAAGGGACCAAAAAAAGTCACCCAGCTGCAACAACAAATCCCTTTTTCTGCTGATGAGCCCTCTCAAAAACAGTGACTTCCAGGTTGAAGACCAACAGACTGTCCAGGTTTGTGCACGCTTTCAAATTAAAGATCGCATTTAAAAAGGAACGATCAGGGGGCAAAAGGGGAGGAAAAACAAACCAAAAAAAACTAGCAATCCACCAGTGTTTATTTCCTTATGGTCGGAACTCCAACTCATCCACACTTATGACCTTGGCCGGCATCGATGGAAGGGGTTGCTCCAGCACGTCGGACCCAAACCACTTCGCGAGGCCTAGAGGGGGGCTTCCATGTCTCTGGGAGCCGTTTGTCCGATGGCTCAGAGACTGGGGGCCTGAGACGCTCGGATGCACTGCAAGGAGACAAGAACTTTATCCAAGGGCTGAGGAACCTTGTGGTTAGTTCCAAGTACTGGCTCTAATGCCATGGTGCCACTACACAGCTCCAGCTCTACTCCACTCGGTTCAGACTCGACTTTTCCATTCATTTCCTCCTCCATGTGAGAGCTGACATCACAGCAACAACTGCGTGAAACTGCTGTGTCAGCCTTTTCTACACATGAACAGTGTAGGCCCTGGAGGAGATGGAGACCAGCCTCAGCACCATGCTGGGGGTCTTCATCCAGCTCTGTGGGAACCTTCTCAGCAGACACCAGACATGTTTGGGACGTCCCTCTGTCTTTAGTGACCAGGTTATATCCCCAAAGGAAACGCAGACAGAACCAAGTAGAGTTGTGCTGGAACCGTTAAGTGGAAAAGTGGCATACGTGTGATGAGTAGGTTGTAATGGTTCACCAGCCACGCATTAAGACTTTTGTATTCTAATTGCCGTATGGAGCAGAGCAGGTCCTTAGGACACATGATCGAAAAATGGAAACAGGATTATGGGAAATGTAGGGTTTGACGGACATTTGACTGATGACTGGGACATTCTATGAGGTGTCCGCTCTGCTCGTATGCTGGAGTCTGGAAGCACCTTTAGACGGGTCTTCATCCAGGTGCCCCCAACTGTCACAGACAATCTGCAGCCACAATAATAAGTACTCTTACAAATCATGTAACTCAATGGAGTTACGCTGCCTTTTTTTTTGCTACAGCGGATCATTCATAGGCAAAACTGTATGTGACTGCAGTAGCCTCCTGCTCCTCTAGCCCTGTTGATTTCCTCTGCTCCTACTTCTTTCTCCCCGTTTGTCTGTTTCACCCCAATAAGTCGAGGCTGAAGGCCGGTAACAGGAAGTTGTTCCTCTCCTCAACCTCTAGGAGCTGCTCATGTGAATGTTGGTTTTGATTAGAACAGTCAGTTTATGACTTGACTCACTTGGTCGTTGTTGAAGTTGCTGCTGCATGACTGCGAGCTGCATCTGCGTGTTGGCCCTGGGAGGTAGAAGCGGATGTCCTGCTGCACTGACAGGGTACAGTGGTTGTCCACGCAGGGCAGGAGGCAAACCCTGAAGCTGTGCGAGGTCAACATGAGGTGGAAAAATGCCTGTTGACAGATGACAGATCCAGACCTCAGCACGACACCAACATCACGTATGCTTCCACATGCGCAACCAGCAAACACCAACCTGCTTGAACTAGGTGCTGGGGTTGGATACCCTGTGCAAGCATTCGCTGAACCATATTTGGGTGCAGCTGGGGTGGGGGGCGCACCATTGGTACATGGGATATCACTGGTACCGGGTACACGGGCCGGGGGAAGGATGAGGACGGCCCTGGAGGGACCACGTTTGGCGTGTGATGTCCAGCGGAGCCTGGCCTGAGTCGTTCCTGGTCCTTGCTGGTCTGAGCGCTGGCCTTTCCTCCCCCAGGAGGCGCAGTGTTCCCATCCATCGTTTCCAGGTACAGACTGAGGGAGCTGTTGTCTGTAATCATACCGTTCCCTCAGCTCTCTCTCACACACACGTCCGACTGAGGTGAATCTAGTCTTTACCATCTTGAGCGCTGGCGGCCTCCTCCTTGGTCTCTGGTCGACTCGACGGCTCATCTCTGCTTTTCTCTTTTGTTGCATACATTTTGCGGATCACCGACGTCGGTGTAAATGACGGCGACAACTGTATTAAGAACACCAGGGGAAAAAACCTTCAGTCTCTGTCTGCAGGTCAACAGCACCGGGGCTCGGCGGTTGCTCACCATGCTGGTGACTGCGTTGCCTGGGGAGTTTCTCCCGGCAGCCTGAGGGCCTGGACCAGGGGAGCGATTGACACGCTGGGGCCTGAACAACAAGCACGTCAGCTGTACACGCTACACAACTGGACTCATTCTAAGGAGTTAACAGTAAATGCTGAGTTTGTTCAGAAAAGAAAATACACCTTAACACCTGGAAACTGTCTCATTCTGATTCATGACAATTAAGTCACTACTATAATTAAGTCAACTACACTTATTTTCAGAGAAGTACCCAAAAAAAAAAAAAAAAAAAAGGTGTGTGTGTGTAGGGGGGGGAGACTCACCGAGTCCGAAAAGATTTTTCCTGGGGTATCTTATATCCAGACTGGAATGGGTGGTGGCCATGCAGAACAAGGTCCTGCTGGAGTGCTAGAGCTTCCAGGTCAGCTGGAGTCACCGGCATAGAAAGCGCCCTCATCTGGTCAAGTTACACACAAAGCTGAAGGATTGTCACCTGTGGAGGTTGTAGGACGTAGAGCATGTACATTACCTGCTGCTGTGCAACAGTTACAGGGCTGATGGATCTGTGTACGTCAGCAAACTGCTCTGGCAGCATCGTCTGAGGACCGACAGCGAAGCCTGGAGGAAGGATGACAAACTCATCTTACTCAACAGCACCAAGGAGCAGAGAGTCTCTGCTGCGGGGCCAAAATCTAGTTAGAATACAGAAACTGATGGAGAGGTCTTAACCTGTAGGAGATACTCTGAATCATGGCATTGTACAGAACCTGACCTGAACTCTGAATGACAACTATCCAAAGGTTCACATGTGTAAAACATGCAACAAGTCGAGGTTTTAGAAAGTCAGTAAGAGGCCTGTGGGTTCTCTGTCAAATTCTGACCGGTTGACTGCACCTGGAGTATGTTTTAACAAAACGTCATCCCAATACCAGGACACCGTCCTCTTGGAACTGGAGCTGATGAGGACAACTGCCATCCCTGGTAAAGGAACAGGGCTGACTGCATTCCACTGGGGCTCAGCTTGGTCCATGTCTGTTAGCTGTCATATCAACGGCCTATCTACACCAGTTTCTCACATTGCTTCAGACCAAGGTCCACTTATCCCACACAAAAACTCACACCAAACCGATGTATTATGAACTTGCGTCACAAATGTTACAACTTGCTGAATCATCCCGTCACTGGACCTTCTCCTGTTGTGGTGGAAAAAAACTTCTCTGAAGTGTACTGAATCCCCCATGGAAATCTTCCCATTTCTAGAAATGTCATCACTGAACAACAAAGAGGAACACGGATTTATTAACTCATCTAGTACATATTCATAACTGATCTACACTGATCTATAGGCATTGATCTGTGTCAGTGTAAACCGTTGAAGGTGTCTCAGGGTTCACGTTCAGTGTAAATCTATCCACAGAAGCTGGAACTGATGTGGAGCTGACCACCTGTGAGGAGCTCCCAGGAGCACACGCTACTGGAGGACAGTCACTGCAGAGTAATGAGTGCTTTCACGTCAGTCTTCAAAACACCGGAAGTCACTAGAGTTGTCACCCGTAGCTGGGGGTCTGAACACCCATTACTAAGTTGGCATCACTATGGTCTCTGTGTAAGTTTCGCTTTCAGTGAGCGATTCGTGCCAGTAGACTTGTTCTCAGGGAATGACCCAACCAATCGGATTCAGATGAACTGAGAAATTAGCAGATAGTTTAGTCAGTGATTCAGTAGTTCTTCCCAACCAATCATTCACGAACGTTAGCTTGACCATTTTCTTTGGGAGGGGGGAGTTCAAGGAAACGTTTGAGTCTCAGCAAACCTGTGTTTTTTTTAATATTCCATATTAAGAAAAAAAAAACCCAAACTGCTACACAGCCGCAGCAGACCACCAGGGGGGCTTTGGACCACAATGAGAAACACGGGCCTACAGCATAAGGTAAGGTTTAGCCTGACAACATGACTGCGTCATGTCACATCATGTCTGCCAATAAAACAGAACCGACCAAAAGGTGATTTCTGACTGAAAAACTGAACAGAAAATCCTATTGGACCAAAGTCTGATAGAGATCAGAAACTGGGCTTCGTAACAAACCTACCTGCTGAATTTTGCAAACGACTGTTGAAGTAGTCAGGTGAGGGGGCCCTCTGTGGAAACAGAGGTGGGGACGGGCCCTTGTGTAGTAACCCATGCATTGGTGCAGAAGCTGTTGGACCGTCAGAAGTGCCCAGAAGATTGCTGCCGAGTAGTGCAGGAGAACCACTACGAGCAGGACCCCCCAGGAGCTCCTAAAACATTCCACAAATGTTCATGGTCGGTAAGTTCTCGATTATTTTTACTTGATGCTGACTGGCAGGTGGTGTGTGTGTGTGTGTGTTTTCCAGCCCTAGCTTACACATGCCACATGACGATATTGACATTTAAAAGGATTTCAGACGCCTACTGTTGAGCCTCATTTAAACACTCGGTTGGTCGACATACACACCTGAAATATGTTCTTCTGCTGCTGGGCAGGAACCCGAGCTTCAGACAGCGTCACCTCCGTGTGGTCTGCAGCTGGCTGCAGCTATACAAGGACAACAAGACTGTGATATCTGCTCGTCCCAGGAACCCATCCAATGGAGCAGTGGACAGGGTGAGGCCTGTGGCTTTTGACCAGTGATAGAAATGTACCAGACTGGTCAAACCCCCTAAAACATCAGCACTGCTGCCCACTGACGGACTTGGCCATGAAAGTCAATGAAAGCCAGCCGTACCTTGTGCAAGTCAATTGCGATCGTTTTTCTGAAGATCCGAGTGTCAAATTTATACACTTGCATTGACTTTGACTTGCATAAAAGCACAGCCGCCGCTTTCACACATCCCAACACGTCAAAACATTCAGAGCGATTCAAAAGGAAATTTATGCCCATCACTGACTAGTCCGATCAACGACTCATAAGACGGACATGTGGTTACTCATCCAGTGTGAACCATCACAAACGACAAGTACTGACCTTGTTCGAGGTGGTTTTGGGGTGAGTTGGCAGAGTTCCACTTGCCTTCATGCTGCTGACCAGTTTATTAAAGGCGGACATGTCTGTGTCACGTAAGCGCGGACGGGCACTGGTGCCCCCAGTTAGCGCCTCCTCTAAATGCTCTGCCATGAAGGGGGTCCCATTCCCCCGCTGAGGAGCTGCCACCCTTTGTGGTTCTCCACCTAGTTTCATCCCCTTCATTTCCCCCTCCACCTCCTCCAGTGACAGCACTGCTCCCGAGTGAGCTACGATCACAATGGTGAATTTCAAGACATGGAATGAAATGAGGAGAGACAACTTAGGAAGGAGAAGTTAAGTTCAACAGAGACCCGGCGAAAAAACTCACTGCTTTCCCGTAGCCGAGCTTTGTTGACCGACAGCGTGGACAGAAGAGGCTTCAGGTCAATCTTGGCTTTGTGCAGCAGTTCCAGGATGTCCACCTTCTCCTTGCAGTCTGACGACGGAATAGGTGTGAAATACGGTGTCGGGCCTTGGCTAGGGGACGTGCACAGTGGTTCAAGTCCTTCAGAGGAGCACAACGATCAAAGGATGAGGACATTCAACACAGAATGTTCTGTTCTCAGAGCAAATACGCATGAAAACAAGTTTTTTGTTGAACTCATCCAAATCCGTTGGTGCTGAAATAATGATTAATAATAATTATTTCAATGTCTTCCCTAACAGCCACTAGGGAGCAGTTGCGGAGGCCATTGTTGACTGGTGCCAGTCCCAAGCCCAGATAAATGGGGAGGGTTGCGTCAGGAATGGCATCCGGTGTAAAACGTATGCCAAATCAAATATGCGAGTGATCAAAATGATTTCCAAACCGGATCGGTCGAGGCCCGGGTCAACAACGACCGCCAACAGTGCTGTTCACATACATGGTATTGTTGGAAATTGTACTACTGTTGGTCAAAGAAGAAGAGGACAAAGAAGAAGAGGAGGACGATTGGTGCAGGGAAAGAGGGAAAAGAGGAAGGTTAGAAGGATCAGTCTGAGGTTAGGAACTCTGAATGTAGGTTCAATGACAGGGAAAGGTAGAGAATTAGCTGACATGATGGAGAGGAGAAGAGTAGATATTTTGTGTGTGCAGGAGACTAGGTGGAAGGGCAGCAAGGCAAGAAACATTGGAGGAGGCTACAAGTTGTTCTATTATGGTCTAGATGGGAAGAGGAACGGAGTAGGGGTGATTATTAAGGAAGAGTATGCTAGGCAGGTGGTGGAGGTGAAACGAGAGTCAGACAGGTTGATGTGTGTGAAGGTAGAGATAGAAGGAGTAATGGTGATTTAAGTTATTGGTTATGTCCCACAGGTGGGCTGTGAGTTAGAAGAAAAGGAAAAGTTCTGGAATGAGCTAGATAGAGTGCATTCCCAGAGGAGAGAGAGTAGTGATTGGAGCAGACTTTAATGGTCATGTA
>CAAKHB010007385.1:7927-21613 GCA_901007665.1 Aeoliscus strigatus
TACTTAGGGGTCTTATTTGTTTGCCGGTTTGTTTCTCTCTCTCTTCGCTTTCATCTTTATCTTTTATGGCTACCCCCCTCCACTTCTCCCTTTCTCACTCCCCTGAGAGACAAGTGTGGAGTGGAGGAGGTTGGGGAGGCAGGGGTGCAGGATAACATAAAATGGAAAAAAAAATAAAAAAAATAAACAGAGGGGGTCTCTTTTGAAGGAGAATGAGTAGAATTGAAAATGGCCGGTGTTGTGGAGGGGGCGAGATGAAGAAAGCCAATCCGCCTGTGAGGGCAGAGAGGAGTCGGCAGAACTGGAGGAAGCTGAATCGAGAACGAGAGCGACAGGAATTCTGTCGGTGCCTCTTCCTCCTCAAAGGAGGGAAATCAAGAGTAACAGCGTAAAGTACTTTTTGAAGTATGACTGTGATAGAATAATCCGCACCCAGGGAATCACAGCCAGCGTGGCTGCGGGTGCAGGCCGAGGCCACAGGGAGGCGCTGTGACAGAGGAGGCTCCTCTCACCGGCAACACTTCTCATCAAGCAGAGTGCCGCTCCACAGCACAAGCTGTTTTCTCACAGAGATAGAACTGTAATGATACAAGGAGGTCCTATAAAAACTTTTTGCTCACGTAACAAGAATGGATGGCAGCAGAAGTTTCCAGCAGGCCTCGTTTTATCACCTTCTTCTCCCCCTTTTTGATATTTCTACCTGAGGCTGCCACGATCAAATTACTGTATCTTCATGCAGGTTTGCAATTTCCCTTCTCTCATCAAGCCTCTTTGTTTTTTCCTCCTTTCTTCTTTGTGTTTTTATGATCTGATGTTTGCCAATCTCCCAGACTACGACTACCATAATTGCATTACTGGAGCAGCAGAATAAGAAGTGATGGGTGGAAATGGGGGGTACGCATCTTTTGATGTGAACTAAATGTGGAAGAATCGTTGCTGCCCGTTTAAACGTCCATCTCGTTTCCGTTTTCAGGCACTGATGAGTGTCATTTATTTATTTACTGCCTAATTTATTTAGCTGTGATCCCCTCGGGCGTCCACGTCTTAAAAGAAAGAATGAGGTGATTTGTTTATTATTGTTCTGTCGTCGTTGCATTTGTCCCTTACGATTCGGTCCGCACAGTCACCGCATGACAGGATATTAATCAAGATGTCGACAGAGGAGCGCGTCCCGGTCTGCGTGGAGACCTGTCTAAGAATCCAGTGTGTGATTCTCAGAGGTTCAGAGCTGCTCGCACCGGCTCCGGGTTAAAGTCACTGTCTCACCAGCTGTCCTTGAAATCGACCTTCATTCTGCTTCTGCACACAGACGTGTCGTTTCCACCGGCTTAACGTTTGAAGCTCGCCTCACAGAATAATTTGGTGAGGACAGCTCACGGAGCCTATCCGAGTCGCATTAGCCCTTCAGATAGCTCCAATGCTAACTCATTTGTATCACCAGATGTTAAACCCAGGGGTTTATGCTAACGTTAGCACGTGGCCGGATGTATAAACTGGTTCCTTGCAGCTGACATGCTTTAGCCTCGTTGTCTTAACGTTATGCTATTTTATGCTAATGCTAATTATACAGTGCAGTGGACTTAAGTTTCAGCTGGATGATCGCACATTTTTGAACATTTGGGTCCATTTTTGGCCGTCTGTTAGTTTTGTCTCGCTCCGTTTTGTACTTTTCACATTCTCTGCTGTTTGTTGTCCTGTACCGTTGCTGCTTCGTCGTCGTCTGTGTGCGGCGGCTAGCATCTGTTCTGGGGCGTTAGCACCACCCTTCAAGCAAAACACGGTGCTTCATTTAAACCGCTGTCAAATGCTGCCTCGATTCCAAGATTTTGCCTTTTTCTAATCTAGTTAGTCCAGGATTCATTACAGCTGTAGTTTTAATACATCAGCATCAAGGCTCATGGACATACAATGGTCGTGGCTGGATAAAATACACGCTTTTATCACGCACTCCCAACGCGGCCGGAGCAGTTAATCTGAGTTTCTGGGACCGTGTGAAGGGCTTGACATTGGAGTTAATTGACGGCCCGTCGTCTCTCATGCAGATGCAGAGGAGGAAGTCTTTTTTTGGGGGTGGGGGGCAGCTACAGAACGGGAGTGAAGCTGACGTCGAATAGCACTGCTCTTCGACCCGGGAGGAGAACCGGCTCTCTGATCCGTCGTCATATTCTCTTGTCTTACTCGACTGTGACTCTCATCAGGGCGGCCGCACGTTTCTCAAGCATTCTTTTATCCAAGGCCTGGTGAGAGGGGCATTCCCCCTGCTGACGCTCAAAAATGAAAAGAATTAAAAACACTCCTATGTGACCACCAGGAAACACTGGGCCCGCTGTGATTGGCTGCGAGCTTGGACGGCAGACAGAGGGGGGTCACCCCACACAGCACAGGATGAAAGAGAGTGGAATAATGGCAGGCTTAGACCGAGCCTTGTCCAATGTTTTGTTAGCCGTTTGAAAATTGATTCATTCTTACCGATCCAACAAATCCCATGTATTCTCAACCAATGGATGAAAGGTATCATTTGTCAGAAACCCACTGGTCCACTCATGAGAACAGAAATTGTTTGTGAACACGGATAACAATAGCGAGCGTGACCGCTGCCGTTCTGTGTCACCTCCTTCGCTTCCCAACCGCAGCCGCTGCCCTGAGAGATGGGATAAACATTTGGGTGCAAGAACTCCCCTGATATTCTTTAAATTGGATTTCTGGCTTTCCCTCAAACTGATGACGATATCAACCTGTGACAGGTCAGCTACGTTATGCTAAGCTAAGCTAAGCTACGTTTAGAAGCTACATGGAATAAAAAGTGCCAAATCAAAGGACTTTTTCCACTGAAAGCAAACATCTCCTCGGACGACTTACCGTCAGTTCTCATCTCCTGATCATTTCATTCTTCGTGGATTCAACCATTTCTTGACACACTGATCACCATCAAACCCCGACCATCGTTTGCCGTTTCTCCTGACATGTCTTGCATTAATAATAGCAGAGAGAAGGTGCCAAATTAGCTGCAAATGATTTAAGATGCGAGGGAACCTCTTGCAGACATCAATCAAGCCAACTGAGTCGGTTCCGAGCCCGGGGAGGGCTGTTCTGGAGGTCAATGTGAAGGCAAGGACGCGCTCGTCAGTGGACGGCAAAACAGTGGTACGCAGATCAATGTGCTAAGATACGACGCCAACAACAACACGACTGTGCTGGGACCCCCCCACACAAGTCACCCCGTTGTTCAGAGGCTTCCCGCCTCTTGGAATCCTGCACAGTTCGTCATTCCTCCCCGGCTTTTCACATCCAGCCTCCCTTCCTCCCGTCATAAATCTGGATAAATCCACAAACCACTGTCTGGCAAGTTCCATCTGTCTCACTCACTCACGTAGTGTGAGAGAAAACCTCTTTGCATCCCTCGCAGCCGGCAGCCCGTCCTCCAGCCTCACTTAACAGAAAGAAATAAAGTACACCGGAAAGTCGGGATGAAGATACACCTGTCCGTTTCTACGCACATCGCCGCTGCTGCTGGTCTCAGCCGAGTCAGAGGGAAAGGAGAGTCCAGGCTGAAACGGAGCATACGAAGATGTCCTGAAACATTTATGGTGGCTTCATTCCACATCAAACAATACAGTGTCTATATAATAATAATAATAATAATAATATATATATGTATATATAACTAGAAACTGGGAAACTGTAGAAAAGCACTCAGAGAGCGCCCTAACCCTAACCCCCCATTCTTACGGTCCTACATTCATTTGATCTTCTTCATTTTCTTTTTTATTTCAATAATCAAATGAAAACCAACCCTCCGTCCCTGGCTGGGCTCCAACCCCCGACCTTTGTGTTAACAGGCAGACCCACTAACCACTGGTCCACAGAGACAGTCCACTGCTGCTGATGTGTGAGTTCTAGACACAGATGCGGACAGTGAGGAAGAATCCTTCCTGAATCCAGATGGTTCTAGAACATCTAATCATCTGGCCCTGGTCCAGTAGCAGCATCTACTCAACATTTCATTCAAATCTGTTCACAACTTTTTGACTTCTTGTGCTAACAGACGGACAAAGAGGAAGACAGAAAACAGAAACAGGAAATCAGAAGCTCCTTGGTGGAGGTAACAACAGGAATCTGACTGAAACCACTAAAAGGGACCGATAAGTTTAACAGGGTGTGTTACGGTCTCTGGTGGACAAACACTCACACCGTGGTCGAAGCTTCATTTCTCCTTTTTTCTGTTTCAAACCGACGTTCATACGTTCACAATTAGAGCACTGAGGGGCTTCCTGAGGGGCTGAAACGTGCCAGACAGACTTCCCTTGGAAATCTTGACATTTTAGAGGTTTCATCTCTGAATGAACCGGTTTTAACATGTTCTAGATGTTTCTATCTGACCCACAGTTCACTAATCTGTCAGTGGAAACTTCTGAAGATCACTAAGTTCTCACGTTCGTTAAATCCATCCACAGTTTTTCAGCAATCATTGAAAAAAAGCGGTGGGTACAAAATGAATCCTGACGAAATCGACGCATGCGTACATAAGTCTCCATGTAATAAACTTTAAAGTAAGACGAAAACACCCAATTTGCTTTGTCATCTTCTCTCTCCGCACACGCTCTGATACAGACTCCTTCCCCCCTCCCCCTGCAGGGCTTTAATTATCTATCTGTGTATTTTCAAATTAGATGTAATGTTGGACGTGTTCAATACTACGACAGGTAAAATTGTTTGAGCAGAGACTAAATGTCAGCTTCGATATGTGGCTGAGAGCGGCCGTGGCAGTGAAATCAATCTTTGAATTAATGGACAGTGTCTGCTGCAACAGGCGTCCACCGACACCAAACTCCCAGAAAACACACACACACACACACACACACACAAAGCCCACCCCAGCAGATATGGCTCAGCGGTCCAGACGGGGCTCATTACGTCCCACCCACCCTTCTCCACCACGAGCACCAGGGTCCTGACCACACAGTGGGTCAACGCCCAGCCGCGGGGGTGGGGGGCGCATGTGTTAGCATTCAGCAGAGTGAGGAACAACAGCAGTGGGCTCATATCATCATCCAGCTCACAGCTCCCAGGGCCTGACATCCTCACTGGGCTGTTGTTTCGCCTGAGTGCTGCTCTCTTGCCCTTTTCTCTCCACGGCAGCGCTCAGGAAAGGGCACGCACGGTGTGTGTGGGGAGAAGGGCTTGTTTAGACAGCAGGGGATCCCCGCCGCACTCCAGCACTCAGTGGCCAACATGGAATGTGATTGGTCGAGAGAAGCAAAGGGGAGTTTGACAGGGAAGTAATCTGATCATGGCATCGTCTGTGTGTTACAGCAGGAAAAAACGGTGAGTTTACCTGTAGACGGGTGGTGGAGGTGGTGGGGCCACAGACATGAAAGAGAAGAAGAAGAAGAAGAAAAGGCACTTTAGTTAGCTCTGACGAGACAACGTGTGTCGTTGACGTTAGAAACCAACAGCACTGACAGACTTCCACTGGAAAGCCATGATTTTGTTTTTTCTCTTGTCGCTGTGACACCTGAGTGACAGTTTGACGCAGCCTCCTGTGATACTGGAACACAATCCATTGTAAAATAACAACGTGTTGCACAGAGGATGAAACTGTCGATGAGTATGGGGGCCGTGGACGTGGACGTGAACGACAACGGGATCACCTGGGAAACTGTGTTCAAGTATTCATCAGGTTAAAGTCCTATTTGGACGGATCAGTTTCACGTCGGGACGTAAACCAATAATTACCAGATATATTTGAGTCCTGTCTGAATGTTCCATGTCAGTCATCAGCACCACACAGTGTCAGTAAAGATGATCCACTGTACAAGGCTCCAGAACATTCCCTCAGGTCGTACTGATCCGGTGTGAACAGACCTGTGTAGATCTGTCATAATGTCCTGTTTAAAAGTGTGTTTTCCTGGATTTTAACGGCCACACACTCGCCATACTTTTTCCTGAGCTCATCCTTCGGTCCCCACGATCTGCAGCAATAGCGGATCATTTCTTTATCACGTCCTCATACATTTCTTGCCAAACTCCAATCAAACACAAGGTTTTCCACACTGGTCCAATTTCTGCAGTGAGTGTTTTCGTCTTTGTCCCTCATATAAACACTATTTTCTGTGAAGGCAAAGAGTCATCCGATGGGGGCCAAAGACACGTAAGTTGGTGGAATCATTAGAATTTAATTCATTTCAATTAATAGACAGCTTTCATGCGTCAGCATGAACAAATTAATTTGCCTTCAAGACAAATGATCGCACAGACGGGGAGCGGACGGTCGTACGTGATTAGGCGGTTCGGTGAAGTGAAAGAAGCTAACGCAGGAGGAGCAGGGAGACGAGGCAAACAGGAAACGGCGAGTCCAGGAACAGGAAGCTGGAGATGGATTTGTCAAGAGACTAATTAGGAGAAGAGACTAAAACCATCTGACAACCTGAGTGGAGATGATTCTTTGTGAACCGTCTGTGCTGGATGTGAAGTAAAACTTTATAAACTGGTCATCACACATCACTTCTACCTCGTGAAGTACTGGTTTACTGACGTAAAGTACCTCATAACACAGCAGAGGAGGACTTTGTTGTTGAATTTATGTCGCCGTTTGCCGGCCAAGGACACGAGCAGACGACATTGATCGTGACACCTAATTTACCGTGAGAGGCTGAAAAACACAGTTTGATATATGCATGCACATCTTATGACCATACAGCAACGACATATATAAACCACAGAGTAAATCAGGACGTGGAAAGAGTAATATGATAGAATGTACATATAAAACAAACTTTAATAATTGATTACAGCGGATATAACAACAACAACAACAATAATAATAATTGAGATTTATAAAATATCTTTCTTTAGTTGTTCATTAAATACACACACACACATACACACACACAGTACATAAGGTCAATGTGTAGCTTTGACTGCTGCGGTTGTAATAATCCCCGTAAAGTCACTGACGCTCCACACGACTTCTGACAACAAGGAAAGAAAGCCTCCTCCAGCGTAGATTGTATTTTGATTTATTCATGTCGAGCTCCCAACAGCGCACCGCTTATCCCTCCACGAGAGCCTCCACAGCTCGCTCCAATCTACTGCCAACGTTCGCACTCTTGTACATTCTGTGCGAAATGGAGCCGCAGACGGAACACGGCCCGTCATCGCCACAAACCGCCCGCCATCAGCAAAAACAAACTAAAAACAGTGTCATACTATTAATGTAGGCTACTGATGCAAAACCACTTGTCTCATCAGCGTCATGTCTGTGCCGTGGCACACACACACACACGGTGTCTTATTTGTATGAGAAGGCAAACAATTTATTTCTTCTTTACAAATAATACAAAGAGTGACGAAGAAACTAGCAAGGACATTTGGTGCGATGTCTCTTGGAAGACAAGAGAGCCATTGAATTTCATGAATAAATGAATGAATTAAAATTCATCTAATCATACCTCAGGAATCCCTCACAGCCACACGACTGCCAAGGAACCTCCGTCAGTAGTTCCATTTACAAACAAACACATTTAATCTACGGGTGCACAAACAGGGAGGAGGAAGAGGGGGTCACTATGGCAACTGCATGTATAACCTTTTGCAGTATGTCTCTTTGTCCATGCTTCTTCATTAGGATTCATAGATCATCAATGAAAACAATTCGGCGTCTCTCTGCTGGCACAGTGTGAATGATTGTCTGCACACAACAACACAATGGAGATGAAAATACGGACCCTCCGTTTTTAGACCGACTAGATTTCTGTCCTTTTCATTTTGTTTATTTTTTGCAGCTGTAATCTATCCGACCACAGAGGAACTGAGAAAAGAACATCATCATGTATTGTAGGCGGAATTAAACATGTGCTCCTTGATGTGTCGGTTCTTGATATGAAATTAGACATACACACACTTGTTTTAAACTACTTAAAGGGCCGTCATTAACCAAAAGTCATGTGGTACAAACTAACTAACTAACTAACTAAGTAGAGTTGGAGTTTTGGAGTTTTCAAACCTTCACAGATCTAGACACCACACACTTCTGATCTTATAGTATCAGCTTCTTCACGCTCAATGTTCCAGATCTCACATGGTCAAACGTGACTTCAGTGGGCTGTTTGGTCCACGCTCCAGAACAGACGATGGCGGTTACACACCGAAAAACAGGATGCCAACAGCCGTGAAACAAAAAGAAGAGCAACTCTAGTATAAACAAACATGGCGGACGAGGAACAGGATGATGCAACGCTGGCTGTTTCTGAATTGCTGAAAAACAATGACGTGCAAAAAACAAAAAAAGATTGGAGAACGTCATGGAGACGGCGGGAATGTGGGCTTCAGTCATCTGACTCAGCTGTTAAATGTTTAGTAGCCAAACACAAGCACACTTAAAAAAAACTGGAGCAACAGTGTAAAAACAATACGAGCTGTTGGATAGATAACGGCCTGAGATATAACAAATACCATGTGCTCGTCCTGAGTCTGAAACCTGAAACTGACATTTAAACTTGTGACATTGAACATTATGTGCCCATAAACTGCCAGACTTCGTTTCAGACCACACAACTTGGCTTCTGGGAACCCAGACCATCATCAAACCCCTGATAACCTCATACGCAGAGCACACGTTGTAAGCTAACGTCACCGCAGACGCTGAGCGTTCATCTCTCCCTGGTGGTGTATGTTGTTGTTTGCCTGCTACACTGATCCGAAATGATTTGGTCCACTCAGAATAAAAAAAACAGAGCGTTACTCTTTAAACTTACAGCAGGAAAACAGCGAGTGACGACGGAAACCACATTTCTTATCTTGGCATGCTAACGTAGTTGGCTAACTAGCACTGTTGAGACACGCCCGTGTGCCGCATGCCTGCTGCTTTAATCCACCGAAAAAGTCCTGAGGAGATAGATGATGTCCTGAATACAGGTGCTGGGAGTTCTTATGTTCTTTTGTTCAATTTAAATTTGTATGCCTAATGTGTTTTTGTGTTTATATGTTCATATATTATATTCTTTTGTGAATTTATTTCATAATTCATTTCATTATTCATTCATTATTCATAATCTAATGTCGGCATGTTTGCACTGTATTGTTTCTGTTGTAGTTCCTGTATTTAATTCGTTTTGTTCAGTAAATATAAACTCAATAAAATTCAAGAAAACATTTGATGCGTTGACGCACACACACACACACACACACACACACACACACACACAAGGTCTTCAGGTTGTGAATTGAGGTTTAGATTTATATTTCACATTATTTAGTTTGATTCATTCCTAAAACGCGCTGTTGTGTATTTTAAGTGTCAGTGTTTCACTGGAAATGGTTCCAACATCAACCTAAAATAAGCAAGGACGGCCACGCTTTGTACATTTGTAAACTCCTTGTCGACGGAGCAACAGGAGCAAGCTGTTTCCGAATGAGTCTGGAGACCACTACATGCTCTAATTGATATGACCTTTAATTGCTCATTCAGTGTGGAGGAAAGAAGAGGAAGACATCAAGCCGGTCCGCTGTGGCTCAGGCTAAAGAGGCAGAGGCACTGTGTAGATTGGCCGACACCGCCAGGCCCCGTGGACATAATTAAACCTGAATAACAAACACTTACACAAGTGCTCGGCTCTCCTGAACAAGATTTTCAAAACATCCAGGGCACCCGCTCATTGCTCTTTCAGTTGCTTCTCAGTCATGCTGGATTTGTTCCTGTGTTGAGAATCTAATTGGAGCCGAGGCAATTACACCCAACATTCTCTGAACCAGAATCTGGTTTGTTGTGGGTGAGTCCTAAGCGTCCATAGCCAGGAGATCCAGAGTCACATCGAGAAAGACAAAGACCTTCAACTCCAGGGATAGCGCTACGACCAATCAGAGCAACAAACAGGGTGATGTTGTCAGCGTCTTTGTTTTGGAGAAGAATGGAAGACGACGGAATGGACATGATCCTTGAAAGAAACGTCAAACGCCAAGGACAACTCAAATCACCGCTCTTCACCAGTGGCTGCCATCTTGGTTTGTGCTCAGACTTTGACGGTTCTTGTCCAAAAATCATGCCTTTGTTGCAGAAATCCGTGACACACACACGTCAGATTTGATTTCTTTGTGTGACAGGCATCTGTGTTCACGCAAACCTACGAGAGGTGAAAGCACATGACGAATCCTCTGCGGTCATAACAGATGTACAAAAAAAAAAAAAAAAACATCTGCATTGTGCTGTTTAACATTTACAAAAGCCTATTTGCATTTTGCACAGCAGCATTCCTGCGGGAGCAGGAAACTTTCCTCGTGCACTCCGAGCAGCTATACCTCTGCATGGAATTAGACATTGTGAATTAATTGATGCTGAAGTCCTCAAGCCCTTTCCTCCTCCGGGTGGGGGCTCCATCTGGGCCGCTGGTCACCAGATGATATCCCTCCACCTCTGGCCTTCGCAGACCCCCATCATCTCCACCCTCCCGTTCTGAGGCCTCCCGCTACAGGCGGCTCCGAACGCAGGTCCTGGACGTCTAGACGAGCGGCTCATTAGCTTTCCGGCGGCTCACCGGTAGTGATTGCAGAGACCTAAGCTGGCTTGCCTGCAGCGAGGGGACGGGTCCTGATTGAGAGTGTGCTTTATTACAGGGGCTTAGGTGGGGGCTCTGGGATTAACACATAAGTCTTCCACCTTCATGGGTGCAAAGAGGACTTGTAGCACTCTGTGCTGCTGAAGCAGGAGCATCGCCCAGAGAGCGAAACAGCTTTTCTTACTTTGCATTGATAGACTGACCAGAGGCTTAACACACACGTCCTGGAGGTCTGGACGGATTTGTGTTACTTACAGCAGTCAACCGAAATCTCTGAAGGGGCTCCAGGAAGTTTTTCAAATGTTAATTCAAGTTAATTAGTTCTAATAACTTTGGCTTCCCTGAGTGATTCTGGGTGTTTATGAGCGTCAAACATTTTTCAGACGTCGCTTACAGGAAAGACGTCACAGCAGCCTGTAATTGTTTTCCAGCTGCCAGCAGGGTGACGCCGGTCAAAGAGCGGCAGCCTGTGCCTTTTCCTCTCACGGGTCTCTATACAAAGGTCCAACCTGAAGCAAAGCCGCCCTTCAAACTGACGCCTCACAGGTGAGTGACATCACTGCTGCTGGAATGTGCAGCTGAACTCACCGAGAACCACTGATCGTGCAGCAATTAACACAGAGGCTTCGTTAGCCTGGAAATCCAGACATAACGCCGTGAATTGTTCCTCTGCAGGTCCGTCTGGGCATGAAGCGAACAAGCCCTTCCGAAAACCTGGGACGGTCAAAGGTTGTGAGGTGGCCTTTGCAGGCATCACGCTGTCATACTGTCTGAATGTCTTTGAATCATTTCTGGAGGTTCCTCCTTGTTTTACTGTCTATTAATCGTGTTGTTCTGAAGCACTTTGACTGGCATGTGTGTCAAGTTAACTACAACAACAGAGTCCGTTTGGACCAATCACATGGGTCTGTCTGATGTAGGTGGGCTCTGTGGGCGGGGCTTAACCGGATGACAACATTGGTTACGTACAAACAAAGATGGCTGCTGCTGGTGCCGGCTGCTGCTGTCCATCCCGTCCTCTCTCCATCCAGCTGACTGGTTTCTCCAGCGACGTCACCTTGTTCTCGCCTGTGATCGGCCGTAGCGCTGTCCATCAGTGGTACTTTGATCCGCAGATGTCGGTGACGGCCCTCGGGTTGGAGGTCGATCGCTCGTTGCCAGAACCTTCCTCTGTCTAGATGTGGGTCTTCCTGATTGTGACGGCTGCAAAGATGCAATCTAACACTCGAGCTGCTTTCAGCTAAATGTTTACAGTCAAAGGAATCTCTGTACTTTAGATGATTAAGCGATAAGAAAGAAAGTCAAAACAATAGTGTAACAAACAACTTTCCTCTGCTCAGCCGTTTGCATAATTATAATGCCCGAGGGCCGAGTGATTCACTGAAATCTGCTCTCTGCAGGGGAGGGAAACCTAAAATAGCAGCCGCTGATTGTCGCACAATTGGCTTAGACGGCAGCGTGCAGCTGTGCTCACGGCCTGTCTGTCCGTCTTTTAACTGATTGCTGCTGCATCGCTGCCAACCTATCAGGCGCATCATCATCCCCGACTCCTTCTAGAAACGTCAGGTCAGAAGCTGCTGCGTCACGTACATACATGCATTCTACTTTTGATTAGCGTGGCAGAGTTCAAAGCTTGAATGTTCCAGCTGCAGATACGCCAGGAGACAAATGGAAACCCCACCCTTCTGCAGCAAGAGGAGACACAGCGGAGCTGACAGACATTTCCAGCCAAGTTCACAGCCGACGTGAAAGTGTGGTAAAACATCCACCTCTCAGGGTTGTTACCCCCCGCCAGCATCTTCATCATTGCGTCTGCCTAACATCTGGATGCTGGAATATCAAAGTGCTTACAAGTGATTTACAGAGGATGCTGAAGGTTAACGCCTAATATGACTGGTCTATTGAAGTCGGTTCCCGTTCTCATTACTCAAAGAATTCAATATGCATAATGAATGAAACACAAAATTCATTAGCACAAAAAATGTTTTCCATTTTTTATCACCTTGTGATAGGGGAAATTTTTCAACATGAATAATCGCAAAATAATTCCAATGCAGTATTTTCACGTATGCAGGTAATGACGACTCTAAATTAATAGTAAAAAAATATGAGTAAGAAGCAGGGTTGGTGTAATCGGAGCTGTTTGGACTGTGTGTCAGAGCCCTGTCAGGGTTTGAACGGTTCCAAACTACACGGCAGTATCTCCAAATATTAATTAGCTTGCTGTGCATCTGATTACTGACACGCCTCAAGTTCACGCGATACAAAAATGCTTTATCTGCTGGTTCCTCCATTGAAGAGAGATTGCAGATAAAACTGGTATCATGAGGTTCATGCATGGAGAATCATGTCCACAGTGTTCTCTCTCTTCTGAAGTCAATAGGCCTGTAACATGAGCACTGCACTGGACGGTCCCTGGACATGCTGGCTGAGCGTTCTAATGAAAACGGAGCGAAAGGGAGGGAGAGAAGAAGAAACCGCGTTTGAACAAACACAGGAGGAAATATCGTCAAGGTCAGAGAGGAGGAGCAGGAGGGAGAGACAGAGGCAAGACGATGAGTCCAAGGAGGTTGAATAAAAACGTTCTCTGCTGGCTTTATGACGATAAAAACACATAAAAACACACGTACACACACACAGGTCCTCTCAGCAAACAAACAAACAGGCTTTGTTTCATTTTTATGACAGTCTCCACATCACTTTATCAATAACATATCAGACGTTTTTGTTAGTAACGGGCAACAGAGCGATCTGCCGAGCAGAGGACGGGATGGAAAGTGGGAAAGAGGCTGTCAAGGACGTCAGAGACTGGACTGATCCACAGCGGCCCGCGCGTGGATGTACGCTACACCAGAGCTATTATCTTCAATTCTGCCCCCCCCAAACACACACGCCGAGCTGCTAGGTTAGTAGGTTTTTGTCACAGACAGAAGGAAAAGAGACGGAGCAGGACTCGATCATCTGTGTGGGTCTCGTCTGTACTTGTGCTGTGTGATCATCTTCAATGAGCAGGAGACGAGGAGAAGAACTGTGTCGCTATCGCCAGTGAAACTTCCTGTGTTGACACGAGCACTTGGGACCGCCCTCTCTCGTCAGTGACCAATCAGAGACCGGCACTCTGCCATGTCAAAAA
>CAAKHB010007385.1:34122-49125 GCA_901007665.1 Aeoliscus strigatus
GTCCTCTGATCGGTCCCTACAGACGGAGGGACGTCCTCTGATCGGTCCCTACAGACAGAGGGACGTCCTCTGATCGGTCCCTACAGACGGAGGGACGTCCTCTGATCGGTCCCTACAGACGGAGGGACGTCCTCTGATCGGTCCCTACAGACAGAGGGACGTCCTCTGATTGGATGTCTACAGACAGAGGGACGTCCTCTGATCGGTCCCTACAGACAGAGGGACGTCCTCTGATTGGATGTCTACAGACAGAGGGACGTCCTCTGATCGGTCCCTACAGACAGAGGGACGTCCTCTGATTGGATGTCTACAGACAGAGGGACGTCCTCTGATCGGTCCCTACAGACAGAGGGACGTCCTCTGATTGGTCCCTACAGACAGAGGGACGTCCTCTGATCGGATCCCTACAGACAGAGGGACGTCCTCTGATCGGTCCCTACAGACAGAGGGACGTCCTCTGATCGGTCCCTACAGACAGAGGGCCGTCCTCTGATCCGTCCCTACAGACAGAGGCACGTCCTCTGATCGGTCCCTACAGACAGAGGGCCGTCCTCTGATCCGTCCCTACAGACAGAGGGCCGTCCTCTGATCGGTCCCTGCAGACAGAGGGACGTCCTCTGATCGGTCCCTACAGACAGAGGGACGTCCTCTGATTGGTCCCTACAGAGGGAGGGATGTCCTCTGATTGGTCCCTATGGACAGAGGGACGTCCTCTGATCGGTCCCTACAGACAGAGGGACGTCCTCTGATTGGATGTCTACAGACAGAGGGACGTCCTCTGATCGGTCCCTACAGACAGAGGGACGTCCTCTGATTGGTCCCTACAGAGGGAGGGATGTCCTCTGATTGGTCCCTATGGACAGAGGGACGTCCTCTGATTGGTCCCTACAGAGGGAGGGACGTCCTCTGATCGGTCCCTACAGACGGAGGGACGTCCTCTGATCGGTCCCTACAGAGGGAGGGACGTCCTCTGATCGGTCCCTACAGACGGAGGGACGTCCTCTGATCGGTCCCTACAGACGGAGGGACGTCCTCTGATCGGTCCCTACAGACGGAGGGACGTCCTCTGATCGGTCCCTACAGACGGAGGGACGTCCTCTGATCGGTCCCTACAGACGGAGGGACGTCCTCTGATCGGTCCCTACAGACGGAGGGACGTCCTCTGATCGGTCCCTACAGAGGGAGGGACGTCCTCTGATTGGTCCCTACGGACAGAGGGACGTCCTCTGATTGGACGTCTACAGACAGAGGGACGTCCTCTGATTGGTCCCTACAGAGGGAGGGACGTCCCCTGATCGGTCCCTACAGAGGGAGGGACGTCCTCTGATTGGTCCCTACAGACAGAGGGACGTCCTCTGATTGGTCCCTAGAGAGGGAGGGACGTCCTCTGATTGGTCCCTACGGACAGAGGGACGTCCTCTGATTGGTCCCTACAGACAGAGGGACGTCCTCTGATCGGTCCCTACAGACAGAGGGACGTCCTCTGATCGGTCCCTACAGACAGAGGGACGTCCTCTGATCGGTCCCTACAGAGGGAGGGACGTCCCGGCCCTTCGACCCAGGCTGTCTCAACAGTTCCTTACTCCTTACTCGGCGCGTTCTCATTTAACATGATTGATGTGTGTGAAACACAAACTGTGGTCCGGAGCAGAGTTACGTGTCGGCGATCAATGTCCTGCTCCGTCTCTTTTCTCTCTGCTCTGTCTGTGACAAGGAAACGACATGGTTATATGTTTATGTCACGGTAGAAAAAACACTGTCACAGTACGTCGGCACCCACATTGAATACGTAAATCTGTGCGGTGGAAGAGTACCATTGGTTGAATTTCTTTCTATTTATTTTTTGCATCATTATTATCATTAGTAGTAGTTGTAGTCGTAGTAGTAGTAGAAGTGGTATATTTCCTCGTGGGGGACAGACGACGTGCTCTGTCTCGAATGTGGGGGGGTTTCAGACACGACAGGCCTGGCGACCCGTCCGCTCCGTAAGAGATACGAGCAGAGAGAGATTAGCTGAGCTGCCCATCCGTGACCTTCATATCACCAAGAAGACGGATAAGAGCTTTCTTCCTCCACCTGCCCAGAGTGTGTTTGGACAGCCCTCATTATCCATTCACCACGTTTTCTCCCAAACATCCAGAGCCAATTAATGATGTCGTAATTTAACGGTATGAAACAAATGTTATGAAGACTGGAGTCTCCAGAAGGATGAGCGCGGCTTCACGGTCGTGGCTGTTGAGCAGCATCAGTTGCAGGAGTCCTTCACTCCCACGGTTTCGCTCTCTGTGACCAAGCACATGTTAATTCTTCGCTAACAACGTCCTGCGCTGATACGAGTGTGCATTGCAGAGAGCACATTATTTGAACCCCATAAAAGACCTTAAAGCAGCTGTTTGAAATAATGAGCGGGGCCGACGTGATCCACACTTCATCCTCAGCGAACAAAGAGATTAAAAATGCAATGAAGCTCAAGCACACTGCAATCGCTGACTGTACGAAAAGAGGCTGGTGGAGTTGCTTTTCCCCCCAAAGGAGACAGCGTCTTTTCTTCTGAGAGCACATCCACTGTGATGTATCCTTACTGCGTGTACACAGAATTAGTGTCAACCCTTGTCTAGCAGCAGTACACACTATTCTACACTGGCCTTTTCAAGAACTAAGTATTAATAATTACCATTGTTTTGTCATTTTTAAGTATTTTTTAATAAATGACATGTATTTCTTTCAGTTTTGTGTCCATTATTTCGCCTTTATTGCCTATTCTGCTACTTTAACATCTACTTGTGTACAAAACTACAGCTTTTTGTGTGTGTCTATGATGTGTGTGACTTGTTTATGCCAAACCAGAGTCGCCGACAGAAGCTGCGGTTGTCCATTCACTGTGGCCTGTCGTGAGAGAAGTGCTGAGAGGGCGCACCTTCCTCTTCCCCCCTCTGCAGTATTAAAGAGTCGACATCAGGGCACGGTACAAAATGTCTCTCGTGTCATGGCTGGAGGGGCAGCGTTCTTTCATTGAGCATGTTACTGATGTTCACCACAGCCGTGGTGCTGAAACGATTCCTTAAAAAACTCCATTACATAAAAAACGATCGAGGTGGTGTTTGACTTCTGCTTCGAGAGAACGCATCAGAGGAAGGTGATGCTAATGTCTCAAAGTCGTACAGAAGGAGAAGACGACGACGAAGAAGGAGCAGCGGCATCGACTCGGGTCAACAAGCTGTGACTTGACGGTGGCTGAAAAAAAAACGTTGGGGATGAAGCCTAATCAGTTTTAAATGACGATATAAAACTGTGATGACGGGAGTGGAGTCGGTGCAGTCGTGGTGCTTTTCCACGACAGAAGTGAGAACAGAGACGGAGCAGGAGCCGATTCACTGACTGATTCACTGGGGGGTGATTTACACACTGAACTGAGGTTCAAACTGACACAGATCAGTGAACTGTAGATCCGTGACAATATTTGGAAGAGGAGTCTGGCACGTTTCCACGCTGCTTCCTGGGGTGAAATAAAATACATCTCGATTTTAAAAACGCTTTAAAAAGTCATGACAACAGTGATTTTACCTGGTAACTAGTTACTTTCATAGCGAAGTCATTCCGTTACTAGTAAGTGTAGTAAGTGTAAGTGTAAGTGTAGTAGTCTAGTAAGTGTTACTAATTACTTTTTAAAAGTATGTGCCAACACTCCTCACGTTCGATAGATAAACGTAAATCAAGATGTTGATCATCAGACCCTTAAATCAACGTGGTCAGTGAGTTTAGGACTGACCACTGACCTACGACTGCCACAAACACACACCTCATCACTGCTCTTACAAAACTATCAGCCAAGTTCTCCTGAATATCTATCGGGGATCCGTTTCTAATGGTCTGCTCCATCGGAAGCTGATAAATCCTCCATCACTGCCGACATGTCCGCAGACAGAACGGTGACTAAACTCATCCACAGCGTCGAGAACACGCATCTTCTTCACAGGACAACTACCGTCCTCACTGCGACGGCCATAAAAGGACGATTTCAGGTAAACGTGTGCAATTTAAGGAAACATTTTTCTACACAGCAACGTGTGTATTTGACACTTGTGTACACAGCAGAGCTCCTGCTCCCCAACAGAGTAGTAAATGGTAAATGGGCTCCATTTATAGTGTGTGTGTGTGTGTGTGTGTGTCTCCATTGAAACAGCACTCAAACCACTTTACACCCTGAAGGTTGAAGCTGCCATTCAACGTGTCACAATGGTGGATTCAGCATCCTGCGGGACAAAGGACACTTTTCCTCTGGAGACGTTCCGGTTGTTGTCTGAGCTTGTATTCCAAGTTGTCGTCCACGCCGTAGACAGGAAGTTGCAGAAGGAACGCCCCCTCGTTAGCTCTGACATCCACAGGGCGTCAGAAGTATTACCTGTCAGTATGAACTTCTGTGTTTTTCATTCTGTGTATTTCATGTCTCCTGGGAGACTCCTGATGCAGAAAACCTGTGGAGACCTACATGTTTTCCCAGATAGCGGAAAATATTTCTCGACGTGGCATTTCAGGTACTGTTTCATTGTGGTTGTAAACATCTGTTTTCATTTTTAGGTCATCGTTTGTACACGTCTGTGCAGTTAATGTTGTGTTTCAGTTGCAGCTCTTGATCAAACTTACATAAAGGCATGTGAGAGAAGTCGGCCGTGTCCCTCACAAGACCTGCTCTCTTAAGTCCCTGGATTTTGCTAATAAAGCAGAAAATGCCCTTTGACCATTAAGTGAACTTATCTTATTTTCAGAATAGACTAGTCTATGGAGGCTGGAATGCACTGGAGGCTAAAACAAGAGGCAGAAAAGAAAAAAAAAAAAGAGAGAGAGATGCTGGCAAAGTAGAAACAGAGATGGGAAGCGGGATGTGATGGAAGAGGAGGTGCTGTGCCAGAGTTACCCACTGATCCACACTGAAACAGATGCATTTGATCACAGCAAATCTTGGGCTTGGAGCATAAATACATAATAAACAAAAATTAATGAAGGCGAGTGCCGTGCGCGTTTCGTCGGTCTGTGCTGCGACTGGAGCAGGACGCAGGCATCCATATGGATGCTCTTGCTTGTTAACATATCTCCTTCACTGCTCCTAGAAAAGTGTTACAGACACACAAAGAGAAAAACATGTCGGACAACAACAGTGTGTGAAAGGAAAGGGAAAAAAAATGATACAGCAAAAAAATTTGCCAAGCGTGGTGTTCATGCCAAATTGGATCAATACCTCTGGCCAACTGTTACTATGTTGTGCAAGGCACTTAATGTAATGTGCTGCACAGGCTGTATGCAGTAAGTACTCAACAGCTTCTAATGAAACTGTGATACGTAGGTATACGACATACTGTGCCACATAAACACCGACAATTTGACAGTCGAGCAGATGTCAAAGGCCTCGTATCACCCCGTTACAAATGATCCCGACTAATCCTGAGCGTTCTGAGCCGAGGCAGCCTAGAGGCAATGAGCAGGACACGAAGCTTACGCCTGAATTCTAGGGCTCGCAATTAAAACAACTTTTTTTTTTTTGGTTTTCTCCCTCCCACAGTGCAGCAGAAAACACGAAGAAGTCAAGGATGATGAATTAGTCTAATGATTCCACAGTAATATCGCTCAGAGACAGAGCTGGAGGAAATTGCTGTTCCAGAGAAAAGGGCCTGAAATTACCCCTGAAAATATGGCTGAACTTTTGCCTCTGCATCCTCGGATGCCGTCATCACTCAGCGAAGCCTCTTTGCGTTGGAATCGGTCAGATTGGCCCTGGTCCTGCGGCCATCGTGGCAGAGATCCTTCCCTCCGTCACCTTCTCTCTCTTCCGCCCTCTCTTGTCTGTGTGATCTCATGCTATAACAAGCACACAAAACCCAGCGGGATGCTAATGCCTGCTGCTGCCTCCTTCTCCAGCGCCCCCCCCCAACCCCCGTTATCTCCCTCTTCTCTCCCTCTTCCAGCTTGTCACATACAACTGCCCCATCTGACTCAAGTCTGGGGTGCGATAGAGGCGCCATGTATTGTATAGGCAGTCTCAGATGGCTGACCTCTGCAGCGGAGGAGAAAGGGGGTGGGGGCAAGCACGACAAAAAACAGACACACACACACACACACATACTGTATGTGATGCCACAAGGCCTCGGGGGTGAAGGGCACAGGAGTCAACCCAGCAGTTCAGCGGTGAACGCTAATTAGCGCCGCGCTCTGACCTTGACAAGCTATCCTCTCTCCGCTGTCGAGAGACAGTGGATGCCACGGTGTAAGCAGAGTGAAAGAAAAGCCTCAGCTGAATGAGATCTACTGATGGGTGGGGGAGGGGGGCGGGGGCGGGTGAGCAGTGAAGTGGCAAGGAGACAAGAATAAAAACATTGATGCCACAATGCTTGGCGCACTCCATCTGCAAGTTGCTGCGACTTTGGCTTGTTGCACCCTCATTTGAATGCATTAGAAAACCCCGGAATACAAAAACACAAACATCAATAAATACGGCCCGTGTGTTTCAGACTGTGCCAGTCGGCGCTGATCTGGGCCTTTAAGCCCACTCTGCATGATTAACAAAGGGAGAAACATTTTTTGCTTGAATAAATTAGAACACTGGCTATCCACTTTTTAAGAGTGAGGGAGATACACAACCGATAGGTCTTTGTTTGCAGAATCTCCAAAGGCCCCCGTAATTGAATTTTCCACAAAAAAAGAAGAAAAAAAATCCATGTTTACTGCACAACAAAAGAAATTAGATAAAGCACAGGGAAGCAGCAAAAAATGAAATGTGTCTGTCACAGAAATAACTCAATCCTCAAAGTTAATACATTAGAAATTCTCCTGACGCACAGTCAGCAACACAAAGACACCCAAATCTGCCAAAAGGAACAAAGGGTCTCACTTTAAAGTCTGAAAACAGAAACCATGTCTATCTGAACACCTGGTGGGCAGCGACAACCAGCTCTTTGAAGGACAAACTGTAAGAAACAGCTACGTTCAAGCACGGGGATTCACATGACGACCACGCCCTCAAATACGACCGGAGGCTGGGGACGTGCTACAGGTATGCTAACGCTAAGAAGCATCATCTAAGCAGAATTGCTCCTTCAAAAAGGGTGTAGGTTAACCTGATGTCAGGTTAACGTTAATTTAAGGAAAGGCTAAAGTCGATGACCACATTATTTCACAACAACACACCTGAGACTCCAGCTTGACCACTAGAGGGCGTCTATATGAAACAGAACCAATCTTTTGTACCAAAAACATGGAGATTGCGGTTGTTTTTTCTTGAACCAGGAAAGGGGACTTTAAACAGCTCAAGGTCATTTTCACAACCAAGGGTCAGCAGAGATGAACCATTGAGTCAATTTTAGGATTGGATGCATTCACGAAGGTTAAAGACATTAGGAAGCAGAAAACATGGCTGGTGTGAGCTCAGGGTAAGAAAGACCAACTCTGAACACCGTTGAAAACAAATGTGTGTGTATGTGTGTGTTGAAATACGAAGCAGCCCACTTTAAGTTTATTAATTGCCAAAAGACTGCACAGTGGTTTATACATGTTTGAGACTCTGGACAACAACAATTTCCTCCTCTGATTCACTGCTCGTGAGGTGAAGAAGAGATAAATCCACATCAAATGTTTGCCGACTATGTGTTTTCTAAATGGCTGCAAATAATACTACGGAGACTTTTAAGTAAACTGAAGTACTCTCTGCAGGTACAGGCCAAAAAATGGAACGTTTGTTTTAACGGCAAACTGTGATTCAGCGTGCGTCTAACCTTCCTCCACTAAGTTGAATAGATATACACACAAATATTATACATAGATCTACACATATTAATATACTCATAGACAGCCCTACATTCAATGTTCCCTCAAATGTTTCATGTGTTTGGGCATGCACACAAGCTCCCTGAGCACACTGAGGTCCACTGTGAGCAACATCAGATGTGCACGCTGTGGCCACACACCAGTATCACACTTGTTCAAATCCTTGGATCATGGCAAGTTACATGGCTAATTGAAAGAATCAGATTACAGCATCAATTTTCATTAGTTTACTTTTAATAGAAGTGATTTGGGCCATTGAAAAGACAGAAATCTTGTTGTTCATGAGATGTGTCGTATGTGAGAGTCCTGCTTTGGCTGACGTGAGGTCCAGTTGTGGCTTTGGGTCCTGTTCTGTTCTTGTGCGCTGAGAATGTGCGAGCACTGCGCAATTGCGCAAGCGCGCAGTTTAGAGGAAACATTTCCTACATGACTGTGCCTGATGGTGTAAAGGTATTAACTAAAGAACTAAACAAGTATCAGTACAGGTTTAAATGATATGTCTGTGGTTCCATTTTCATCAATAATTTCTTGACGGGTTTCACGTCCAGTGGAACTTTAGGGGATGACGAGAGATGCAAATGATGGTTGGACTCTCTTCAGAATCAGAATCAGAATCTGTTTTTACTGCCATTGTCAGTGAGAGGTTCACAACTAGGAATTTAACGCGGTGCTAGCGTGTAACATATGACATATAATGATAAAAATAAATATATATGTATAAAACCTATACTGTACAGTTAGAGCATGCAATAGGCTAAGATAGATAAAAAAAGAGTAAACTATATATAAAAACACATTTGGACACATTTACAGCACCGGGAGCCATGGCCATGTCTTCCTGTCATCTTGCTCCTCCACCTCTAAAGTGCCAGCGAACTGAGGCCTGTAGCTGCGGAGCCCTGAGCTACAGATGTAGACCCTCGACGCTAAGATAACCGTCAGAAACAAGCAGCAGACTCCAAAGAACATTTATGTAACGATTAGCAGACATGTAAAGATATCTGCAGGCAGTATT
Organism: Aeoliscus strigatus; assembly: GCA_901007665.1. Classification (NCBI taxonomy): domain Eukaryota; kingdom Metazoa; phylum Chordata; class Actinopteri; order Syngnathiformes; family Centriscidae; genus Aeoliscus; species Aeoliscus strigatus. The sequence goes on from CAAKHB010007385.1 coordinate 42,953, forward strand.
AAACAGATGTATGGAAAATAAACATTAAAGGGAGGAAAAAGATTGTTGTCATGGTAATAAAGCTAAGCTATACGATACACGATAAGCTAGCACCAGGCCATTTAATAGCCTTCTTGTATAATAAAAGACTTGGTGGAAAGAGAGATAAACAAAACAAAAAAGAGCTGAATATGATGAGAACTGGTATACTGAGTACATGAATTAACTCCTTTTGACTCCTTTTTTTTAGAGAGACTTTTCTGGAAACAACACCCCCTCGTGAGCAGGGAGTTGCATTAGCAGGCGTAAGAGAGCTGAGCAATGTCGAGGACGGCGAGGGACATCACAGAGTGACGATAAAAAGGGATTATGATGAGCGTGCGATGTGTTTGTAGGAGGTGGAGGGGGGTGTGTATGGGGGTGGTGGGGTCATTCCTCAGTCACAGGGTTAATGACTTACGGGATGACGGCGGCCAGCCGTAGGGTGGCATTTCCCAGGCAGCAGAGCAAGAGTCTGGGAAAAAGCGGGGTGTGTAATCCAACGGATAATGGATATGAACACAGGAATAAAATTTATCATGTATATTAAACCACAAGCCTGGCTTCTGAATAAATAGGGCGCATAAAAGGATGCAAAGAACGTGGTGTGGAAAACACAAAGAGGAGAAGAAGCCATAAAGAGAGGAAAGCCTGGGTCCAGGCCAGCCCTCCCCCAGCTGGAAGATAAAGATGACTGATACGTGCTCCACTTCCAGCCCCAATCTCTTTAATAAGACAAGCCAAGGATAGAAGCAGAGAGAAAGGAAGGTACGGCATCTCGTCCTCCCTCCACCAGCTTTATCTCAGTTGAACTGCAAACCTTGCACTCTTTTTCGCCGCCCCGTCCCCCTGCGCCGCCTCGTCCCCTGTGCTTGTGCATGGCGGCAAACAAACACCAACACCGGTTCCCATGACAGATGTGCTTCCCAGTGTTGCGCACAGAAAACGGATTGTTCAAATGCTGAATAATTACCATGATAATCATCTCCATCCCACAAGGGTCTGAAAATGCATACCTGACATCTGACATTTGCTACCCATGGATCCGCTCTCAATCTGCATAATTACATTCCCACCTAATTTCCATACATATGTATTTGAGGGCAATTTTTTTATTCTTATTTTTTTTTCTTTCTGTGGTGCAGGTACAGCAGGAGAAAGCTAGAGATATGTTGTACATACAGTGCACATTACCTGAAACTGCAGTGGCGATACTTCCTTCATTCGGTGCCAACAAAGGTATCAAATATCGCATTGAGAGCCTTGAGGCGTCGTCCAATGTTCTGCTTGTCACCTTTGATGTGCAAAGCCTTAAAGTATTACCCATGAAGGGGCACTCTGCCCGCAATTGCCTCCCAGTGGCAGTTCACACACTCAACTGGGATTGTACTGGAGAACAATTATTTTTGGTTGCAATGGAGTTTGTTTCACGAGGAAAACAAACTGCAGCTTCATTTTTGTGTTTGAAAGCAGAAACTCTCTCTCTCTCTCTCTCACTATACACACACACACACACACACGCACACATTTACAGGTCAGTACAGTCCGAGAGCATTGATGGGCTTTTAATTGTTTTGGTATTTTAAATGATGCAATGATAATTATCCATATTATTACAACATGTTTGCATTTCTAGCTGTCCTACAACCTGGGTAAATAAGAACACAACCCTTCTTTACTTTCTTGGTCTTATTCTTCCATCGTGTTTTCATGGATTACACACTGCACTATATTTTTATAGTTTTATGCTAAAAGTTCCTGTAACACAATTTCAATCTAAGAAAGAAAAGGTCTGTTTCTTCTGATCTGAGAAGAGACATCAATTTAAGATTGATTATGTGTGTTGGTACATTATACACTTGCTAATTATGTTTGAATTCCACTTTTAAATTTGTGTTGTTTGCATGTTTTACACACGTGCAGCAGCGTCGTGGGCGACTAATCCACGTTAAAACCTCCATAAACCACCGTGTGTGAGCTCAGCAAGTTTACTTGTGTGTCTTCTACATTATCGTGTCTCTGTTCAACGAATGCAGCCGAAAGTCAAACAGATGGAGCACAAAGAGGCGGCGCCCCAGTGCGGAGGCGTTTATTAACATACCAGTGGATAGAATAAGGTCACGTCAAGAGCAACACTTACTGTCCCGTGTATTGTGACTGTGCATGAAGAGCACTTTAAAGTATTCAGAATCACAGAACGAGCTCGCAAACACCAGCGCAGACTCATTTTAATTGTTTTTTTTTTTTTTTCTCTCTCCTTTTTCACACATTTAAAGGCATTTATGAGACATTATGAGATAACAAGACAGAAATGGTGAGAAGTGATGAGGTATGAGAAACGTAATTAGTCCCTGTTAAGCCGTTTGCCTCAGTCTGAAGTTGGGTGGAGGGCAAGTGGGGGCTTCCTCTCAACTGTCTCCGGCATCGACTCATCACACCTCACGGCCCTGTTCACGTATCCACAGCTGTGCGGAGCGGCTTGGCTCCAGCGTGAGCTCCAATCCCTCTGGCGCTGTCACGCTGTGACGGGACGGCGGTCCAGCGTCTCATATTTCCTCAGTCGCTGACATAAAGCTTGACTGGCAGCCAGATCCATTTCTGTGGCTTTTTGTTGCCTCCACCTGAGAGAAAAGCCCTCAGACTGTGATGGCCACTCATTCCCCTGAAAGCCTAATACGGGCTTTATGACAGAGTGGCTCAAGCCGAGTGTCACCACCACAGAGGATCATCTGATGTGGTCCGACACGAGGAGCCTGCGTTTCACGTACCACAAACCGTAGACACCAAAACACACGCCACTGGGGCTGAACGAGTGTTTTTCAATCAAAACAGACATTTGAAAGAACAATCAATCGTCTATCTCCATTGAAAGTGACGGCAAACTAAACGCTAAATCTGACACTGGCACTTCACTAATCAGCCTCGCTCGCAAATCACACGTGTCATGAGATCTGTTACAGTGGTGTTGACCAATCAGAGGGGACCTGAGGCATCAGGGGTCCGCCCCTCGACGACAGGAAATAGTTGCAGCCGGCAATTGCAGTGGAATACAGAACGCTATAAGCTAACTTGGTAGTACGTGAAGGTCGTTGTGTGTTTTGTCAACTAAGAACGTTGTGATGCAACTGGATGGAAAACAATTGGGTTTTCACTCGTGGAAATTACAAGATACACCTTCTCTCTCTATCACACACACACACACACACACACACACACACACACACACACACACACAGAAGCCTGAAAACCAATTTGTGCATGTTAGCAAGTAACCCTTTAAAACTGACGGCGTCCCCGTCACTACGTTCACACTAGCATAATTTGGAGTACCATAATTATGCATCTATTTTCATCAGAAAACGTTGAACAGTTCCTGAAAGGTGAGCGAGAGTCACTCGGTTCCTCTACCTGGATGAAGAAGGAGAAACGTTTTCTCCTTCTTCACACCAGGAACAGCGTTCATGGACCAATCGACGTCGGGTAGTCACCAAACTACGGTACTCCAGTATGCCTGCATATGTTAGTATGCTGTCGGTGTCAACCTCTGTTTTGTACAAACTGCATGTTTGTATGAAATTCAAATTCCAATATTCAAATTGAGTTTATTATCTATGTTTTAGGTAATTTCAAGTTTAGCTTGACTTGGAAGAAAAAGGACTAAATCAGATATTGCATATCTGACAGATCATTCAGCGTGCACACACACACACACACACACCCTCTTTTGTTTCTCATTATTGAGCTAACTCGAATTAAGAGCTTTTCTATCGGGATTCTTTCCTCTGCACTCGGCCTTTGAAACAACCTGAGGGGGATTTTAACATGCTATTACCCTTTGACACGCCGCTGCTATTGGAAGTCGGAGAGTTGTGAGGTATTTAGTCGGGCTCCAGACAGTGAAAGAGAAGGCAGGGAAGGGAACAGAGATGGAGCAAGAGCCCAGGGGCCATCGGGGTGGAAGGGCCCCAGCCTGTCCACTGCAACCTGCCACACACAGCCTGAATCCCATTTATTCCTGGTGACCTTAAATAAAATGCTGGCTACCCCTGTGGACCCCATGTGAGGCCAAAACCAAATGGGCTGTGCTCGCCACTCTTTCTACCCCACTGCTAGAGAAAATGAGCTTTATCTGTGGGGGGAACTCAGGCTCATATGACAAAACGCCCCGTTCCCTGCATGTGTTTCTCCACAAACTCCATTTCGCAGTTAATCTGCAAAGCTGTCGCCTTTTAATTACTGGCTTTGTGTGGACACCAATTGATTAATTTTGCAAAAGATCTATTACAAGAGTCGCTGGACAGTTTGGAGTCAAGCAAAAAAACCCAAAACAAACATGCCTGCATGTGTACCAGCGTCAAAAAGCTGAGATTGAGAGTGGCTGTGGCAGATCATTACTGCAAAGGACGAAAAGAGTACGCGGTGCTGTTTCATTAGGTTTGTTGAGCTGTAACACGTTTTACGGACCTGATGTATTGTTGGTGTTCTGCCTTAAATCTGCCAGTACAATTACAGATTCAGACGCCCTCTGGCATTTCAGTCCAGTTAAAACTGGTGTCTGCGGTGTTTGTGTTAATGAATCATTTCATTCCAAACACAGCCACTGGACTGGAAGTGATGATTTCACACCATGTTTGTATTTTCATGCATCGAAATCAGGCATAAGCTCGGCTGCCTCACGTCGCGAGCCAGCGCATTTGCAGTGCTCTGCATTGGCTGATTTAAATAAACAGCAGGTGTCCGGAGTTTTGAACGCCGGCTCTGTTTTATTAATTTACATTGATTGTCACAGCCCACAATGTGGATATATGTTTGTATTTCACTTTATTCTAAATGGCTGCTGGGGTGTTGGTCGGGGAACGTGTATCTCCACAGGACTCAATCTCCAGTCCAAACGTTAAACCGGCACCCTTTGTCAAACGCTGAGGGTGTTTGAGTGCCACAATTCATCCGTCTGCCTGAGCAGCTCTAATTAAAGCAGAGTTAATCACAAATAGCTGCATAGGTTGAGGTACAATTGGTACAAGTACATGTTAACAATGAATTACTAATTAGAGCAGCACACAGTCAGACCAGGCCCAGACTGCTTGAGAAGTCCCGGCATGTTACATCTATATGAAAAGATATAAACAAACAGCAATCTGCTTGTTTAGCTCCTCCATCCCACTTACAAGGATCCAATTATGGCAGATCTACAATCAGCCGAGACTGAGTCTGCGTTATGACGAACTGCGAGGGCCACGTTCTTTGCTCCGACAGCGGCGGCGACGGCCCAGAACAAACCGACCCACCCAGGACTGCGATACAGCTGGGTTCTGGTACGTACAAGCTAATTCAGTGGATGGCAAGCTTTTACCGTATGTGCCGCCCCACAGGGTCCCGTATAACACGCAATTAACACGGCTAATTCCTTCGACGGTGCTTATGGTGCTCATGGGTTCCTCTCTCAGACGCTGTAAAAGACAAAATGGAGCTGAGGTTTCCTGTCAGCTGACAGCTCATCCTCTCCAACTGTCATGTCAGCTGGAAGACTTGAATAGAACAACAGATCTGCTGGAAGCCCCAAAATAAGTCATGTACAAAGAGTAGTAGTAGTAATACTGTGGAGAACAGGATTCATCAGTTGTATTCCACCTTACAACCAGTATACACACAACAACAAACAGCAATCAGGATCGGACACAATGTGGGACACAGGGAGCAAAAACACTCTTTAAAGTCACATTCGCTGAAATGGTCCGATCTAGTCCAATTTAAAACACAAAGCACAATTTGTATTGTTTGGCCAATATTCAGGAAAATGTTTTGTGACAGAGAGGGCTGTTAAAATTTAAAAGGAACATTTAATAAAAAAAATAATAATAAAAAGTTCAAGCATGTGGATGTGGTGGGGTGGGGTGGATCAGTGTGCTGTTGGGTGAGCACACATGTCAATCATAACCATAATCAACCACATCAACCCTGATGTCTGAGGTCTGAGGAGGGATGGTGTTGTTAAATCATTATATATTAGGCTTGGAAATAATTGGAATGTGTCGATATTTAATTGCGTAGCTGGATAGTTGTTTGTATATTTATATTTGTCTATAATTAGATTTAAGAAGCTATTTTCATTTAATTCAAACACCAAAAAGGCGCGAGCAGAGATTGTAGGGAGA
>CAAKHB010007386.1:4690-14886 GCA_901007665.1 Aeoliscus strigatus
AAACAGCCAAGACGCGGTTTGTGATGTTGGTGGAAAAGCAGTAAGGAGTTGTGACAACACAACAAACCTGGTGAAACACCTCAGGTTAAACCACCAAACCGAATATGTGGCATTTACGATGAGGAGGACAGAAGAGGAGAGCACCGTGTCAGTCGTCTCTATCGGAGTCCTTCGGTGCTGCAGGAAATATCCAGGTCCAGAGGGAGAAGATGTGGAGCTTTGAGTGGTGCTAAGCACCGTTGCTGGTGGAGTTATTCAAACTAATAAATATGGTCATGAAATAAGTAACGAAATAAATACATGCTTCAACAAATAGCTGCATGAGTTCAGCTTGGAGTAATACTATGTGTATCACTGAGATACTGAGATACTCTGTTATATTAGCTCGGCTATATTGTAAATGAGGCCACTACCTCGATGTACTTAAATAAATACATTACTCTGATGTCTTGTATTCTTTATGAAGCTATGATTTGAAATACACTCCTTTTTTTAGATTTACCAGACATGTTTGGTGTATTTGCAAGAAGTATCGGTATCGGATCGGTATCGCCGATACCAGCCTGAGTTTTACTCAGTATCGGATCGGAAAGGAAATGGGTGGTACCGAACATCCCTAGTGCTGAGCTGGTGTGGACCAAAGTCGTCCGTCTGGTTTTTTTCCGGTTCTCTGTGTTTTTCTTTGTTTCCTTCGACTGAACGTGAGCGGATCTTGTTACCGCACTAACTACAACTACATCGACTGGATCATTGTCTCTCACTTTCAGTCAATGTGTCTTCTGGTTGGTTCCATTTTCCCCAGTGAGAACGGGAAAGTCACGTGACTCAAACAGTCCAATCACAGCTGCCGTCATCTGTGAAGGTCAACGTCGCCATGACGACTAGTTACGTTTCTGGAGAGGAAATGTGAGTCTACAATGTTCCCTACTGTAGGCACCACGTCTACAGAGCCTCTGTCCGTCCCCTACATCCCTGTCCCCTCCGTCCGTACCCTACGCCGTCCGTCCGTCCGTACCCTACGCCGTCCGTACCCTACGCCCTCCGTACCCTACGCCGTCCGTCCGTCCGTACCCTACGCCGTCCGTCCGTCCGTACCCTACGCCGTCCGTCCGTCCGTACCCTACGCCGTCCGTACCCTACGCCGTCCGTACCCTACGCCGTCCGTCCGTCCGTCCGTACCCTACGCCGTCCGTCCGTCCGTCCGTACCCTACGCCCTCTGTACCCTACGCGTTGCAGAAACTGGGCTTGAGTCGTTCAGAACTTGACGGTCGGGTGTGACACACGTCTGACGACCGACCACTGACACAAACCATCTGATTGAACACGACACGAAGGAAGAAAGAAAGAAAAGACACACGGAGACACACAGACGGGGGAGGGGGGGTGGTACCTAACACTGGGACTATAGCGTAACATGAGTCCAGAAATCCTCCTGTTGGAATCCCTCGGTCGTCGTCCAGAGTCAGATCACTGAATCTGAGGAACATTGAACAGAACAAACAACTCAGGAGAACATCTGATTATTGAAGCAGTCAGACAGTCACCACATACACCCCCCAGACCTCAGACGTCCCCCCAGACCTCAGACGTCCCCTCAGACGTCAGACGTCCCCTCAGACGTCAGACGTCCCCTCAGACGTCGTCCCCTCAGACCTCAGACGTCGTCCCCTCAGACGACGTCCCCTCAGACGTCGTCCCCTCAGACCTCAGACGTCGTCCCCTCAGACGTCCCCTCAGACGTCGTCCCCTCAGACCTCAGACGTCCCCTCAGACGTCGTCCCCTCAGACCTCAGACGTCGTCCCCTCAGACGTCGTCCCCTCAGACGTCGTCCCCTCAGACCTCAGACGTCCCCTCAGACGTCGTCCCCTCAGACCTCAGACGTCCCCTCAGACGTCGTCCCCTCAGACCTCAGACGTCGTCCCCTCAGACCTCAGACGTCGTCCCCTCAGACGTCGTCCCCTCAGACGTCGTCCCCTCAGACCTCAGACGTCCCCTCAGACGTCGTCCCCTCAGACGTCCCCTCAGACGTCGTCCCCTCAGACCACAGACGTCCCCTCAGACGTCGTCCCCTCAGACCTCAGACGTCGTCCCCTCAGACGTCGTCCCCTCAGACCTCAGACGCGTCCCCTCAGACCTCAGACGTCCCCTCAGACGTCGTCCCCTCAGACGTCGTCCCCTCAGACCTCAGACGTCGTCCCCTCAGACCTCAGACGTCCCCTCAGACGTCGTCCCCTCAGACCACAGACGTCCCCTCAGACGTCGTCCCCTCAGACCACAGACGTCGTCCCCTCAGATGTCGTCCCCTCAGACGTCGTCCCCTCAGACCTCAGACGTCCCCTCAGACGTCGTCCCCTCAGACCTCAGACGTCCCCTCAGACGTCGTCCCCTCAGACGTCGTCCCCTCAGACCTCAGACGTCCCCTCAGACGTCTGGTCGTCCTCCTTCTTCTTCTTCTCCTGAGAAGGTCTTGCATCCGGTCTGACATGCTTCGTCTTTGATCAAATGTTCAGACATCTGGATCAAAGTGTTTCCTTGCTCCAACCGTTTACGCCCAGCAGCCCTGTCGCTGTCATTACGGTAATCCCATTCGCTGTGAGTCATTACCGTAATGACAATGCCAGTCAAACCCGTGTCCTTCAGGGACCTCCACTGACCCGTGGTTCTCACAGACGTCCTGCGGTCCGTACCTGTGACTCATGGTGCTGAAGAAGGTCTCCACGTGCTCCGAGTTGTCGCTGGGAGGGGTCCGAGTCTGTTCCTGACGCTCAGCGTCTCCTCCGTGGTCGTGGGTGTCGCTCTGGTGCGTGACGTGGTTCTGTGTGGGCTCATCTGTCCCCGGGTCAGACGGGTTCGGTGCCGTCGGGGCACCAGACTCAGCTTCCTCCCGCTGACGTGTGCCGCCGGCTGGATCCACGTCTGTCCAACAAACAGGGTTTGAAAACACACACGCTCACAAACACACTCACACTCCACCTACAGGTGTGGGGGATGAACTACAGCCGGTTCACCGAGTCTGTTTCTGGAAGGTTCCGGTCAGTGTCGGCGTGGACGCGCGCACACACACACACACACACATCTGGAGCCAACGGGTCCTTTAGGACTTCCCCCGGATTCATGCGTTCATGTTTACAGAGTCACACAGCTTTACCGGAGGAGGTCAAAGGTCACCAGAGGACCAAACGCCGCTCCTCAGAGGACTCACACACACACGGACAAAGTGTGGACTGACGCACCTGGTGGGGGGGGGGCGTCTGCTTCACGGGGTCCTTCTGCTGATTCGACACTCTGGTGGTCCTCGGACGCTCCTTCAGGGGGGGGTTCAGACAGATGTGTCCATCTAGAACAGATCCACGTGGAGACGACGGATGAGACAAAAGGTCATCTGTCCCCCTGCTGGTGGGACCGAGAACACAACCTACTGCTGCTCCGGAAGGTTCTGATTCAGATGATGGACGGGTTTGATCTGTAGGAGGACATCAGAGGGTCACACACACACACACAGACACACACACACACAGACACACACACACAGACAAAAACACACACCACACAGACACACACAGACACACACACAGACACAGACAGACACACAGAGACACACACACACACACACACAAAAACACACACACACACAGACACAGACAGACACACACACACACACAGACACACACACACACACACACACACACACACACAAAAACACACACACACACAGACACACACACACACAGACACACACACACACAGACACAGACACACAGACAAAAACACACACCACACAGACACACACAGACACAGACAGACACACACACACAGACACACACACAAAAAAACACACAGACACACACACACAAAAACACACACACACACACACACACACAGACAGACACACAGAGACACACACAGACACACACAAAAAAACACACACACACACACACACACACACACAAAACACACACACACACACACACAGACACACACAGACACACAGAGACACACAGACACACACAGACACACACAGACACACACAGACACACACAGACACACACACAAAAAAACACACACACACAGACACAGACAGACACACACACACACAGACACACAGACACACACACAGCTGCTCCTGGTGGTTTGAGCTGAGGGAACCTTCCGGACCTTCTGGGGTCTGACGAGGGGGGGGGACCCCGGCGGGCTCTGTGCTGACGTGTGTGTGCTGAAGGTCCGATGTGCGATCTGCATACACTCCTCCAGAGTCTGTAGGAACGTGGTGCACGTGGACTTGACCATGTTTCCAGGGTCACGTCCTGTCTGAAGACACACACACACACACACACACACACACACACACACACACACACACACACACACACACACACCAATGCATTGACCTCACCCTGGGTGTGTGTGTGTGTGTGTGTGTGTGTGACAGTAAACTCACCTCAGCCGTCTCCTCCAGCTCGTCGTCGTCTCTGATCCGGTTCACTTGTTGAAGAAGAAGGTCACAGTATAGTCGGAGTTCGGACATCTTGGTTCTCAGAGCCTCTGTGTTCTCGTGCAGCTCTGGAACGTCACACACACACACACACACACACACACACGTCAGGAGGAACAAACTACACCAAACATCTCCTGGCTGTGTTGGGACGACTCAGTGGTTGATGGTTAGAGACCCTTGTTAGTCTTAGTTTGAGACGTGTCGATAACCACAGGTAACGGTACACTTCAATGGCACATGTGAAGCCACATCTCTTCAACCAGAACCAGAACCAGAACCGGAGTTTGCTGCTTTGACTATTTGCCTTGTCTTTTTTTCCTTTTCTTTTCTACATTTTTTTTTCAATGTGACTTGACAACGGTGTTGTTTGGTGTTCGGTCCACGTGCAGCTGTGGGTCCCATGGGTTCTAGTCACCCAGCGGTGTGGTTCCGTGTCCGGACCTTTCTCTCTCTTGGTGCGGTTGTCGGTCAGACAGGCTTTGGCCGTTCCCAGAGCCACCAGCCACTTCTGCCTCTCTGCGGCGTTGATGGCCCTCAGGTAGAAGTACTGTTCTCCAGGTATGGTCAGGTCCACCCGGGTGGAGTCCGAGGAATGAACTGGAGACAGGTCAGGGTCGTTAACACGTCAGCACCAACACACCGACCCCCCACCAGGAGACCCACCTTGGATTTCACACACTGAAACCTTGATGCTTCCTTTGCAGCCTTTCCAGGCCTCTTCTTGGGAGTCATAGTAAGACAAAGTTCCTCCCTCCAGGACGAACCACCGGGGCTGCCACCCTGGAAATCACATGTACACGAAGGTCCGTGAATGCCCCCTGACCCCGGCTGCAGGTCAATCAGCTCAGTGTGTTAGCAACAACTAATCAGCTGATCGAGCAGATTCGAGTTTGGGGGGGGGGGGGCTAGCCCGTGCCAACCGGACGTGTTGTGTTCTTGTTTTTGTCAGAACAGGAAACAACATGTTCTTCCATTCGCTGCATCAGCCCATTGACGGCTGCTGTTAGCCAACGTTAGCTTAGCCGCTGCCCGTGCGCGCGATGACAAACTGTCATGCTAAGCTAGCATGCTAAAGCCGGACCAACTCACCACTGATGTAATTGGTCCACTTGTACACAATTCCCTCCATTCTTAACTACGTGTTCCTGCCATTCATTCCGTGTTTATTAGGATAAGATAAAGCGACCAGCTGATCGCAGCGACTCCATCGGGCCCCGATGAGATTTGTGGAGTACAGTAAACGGCTTTACGTCCCACCTACGTTCATAAAAGTGCGTTAACTTTTTCTTGAATCGCGCTGGACGCGACGTAACCAGGCAGCCGCTCAGGATTTACGTGATTGACACATACACCCACCAATGAAATAAGGTGGTGCAGGGACGAGGCGGGGCCTTATACGAACTGTCCAATGGGGAGAGGAGGCGGGACGCGGCGCCGCAGTGGTGCGTTCACTGAAGTCCGCTGCCACGTAGTTGTCAGATTGAGCAGACATGTAGTTTCTTTGACAAGAGTTGGCTGAGCTGAGGCGTGTCGGTGGATTACGGGACCGAACCGGAACCATGCGCCTCCTGTCCGTGCTGTCGGTGCTGTGCTGTGTGTGCGCGCTAGCTACCGGCGGCAAACTGCCGGAGCCAGAGGTGAAAGTAGAAGTTTTACACAAACCCTTCATGTGCCACCGGAAGTCCAAGTACGGGGACATGCTGCTCGTGCACTATGAGGGCCAACTGGAGAGTAACGGCACCGTGTTCCACTCCAGGTACTCCTCATTCATTCATCCCTTCATCCAGGTGGGACCCATCGACCATCTGTGATTTCAGATGACCCCTGACCTCTGTGATGCTTTGCAGCCGCAGTGATGGAGATAAGAACCCGGTGTGGTTCACACTGGGGATCCGGGAGGTTCTGAAGGGCTGGGACAAAGGTCTGCAGGACATGTGCTCAGGAGAACGCAGGAAACTCACCGTTCCTCCAGCGCTGGCCTACGGAAAGGAGGGAAAGGGTACAACAGGTCACCTGCATCTCTCCCGCATCTCCGCCATCCGCTGAGTCCTTCAGCGCCATTTTCTGTCCACAGGTAAGATCCCTCCGGGCAGCACGCTGGTGTTTGACATTGAGCTCATCGACATCAGGAACGGCCCCAGGTCCCACGAGTCGTTCAGGGAGATGGATCTGGACGACGACTGGAAACTGTCCAGGCAGGAGGTGTGAGGTGGTCTCCGCCATGGCTCCTGTGTGTCCTCCTGTGTGCTGACGGGTCATGTCCCCTGCAGGTCAGAGCGTACCTGAGGAAGGAGTTCCAGAAACACGGCTACTCCCCCAACGACACCCATCATGAAGTGATGGTGGAGGACATCTTCAAAAACGAGGACGAGGACAAAGACGGTTTCATCTCAGCCCGAGAGTTCACGTACCAACACGACGAGCTCTGACGTTCTTCTTCGTTGGTGTTCTGTCAGCTCCACGCCAACGTCTCCTCAGACAAACTCTGATTCTGACAGTCGCCGTGGACCCGATGTTTCTGTCAGCCCAGGGTGGTGGGATCCATCACACGTCCACTCGTCCGTCTCTCAGCGTCTCCACAGATGAGACGTGTTTGAACATGAACACCGTCTTCATGACTCCATGTTCAACTGACTGGCCCAATTTTGTAATAAAACTTTGACATCCCTGGACCCTGTGTGTTGATGTGCTTCTCTGTATGAACCACTGGGGGGAGCTCCTGTGCTCCACCTGTTTGTCCACTGGAGATTCAAACAGAAGAAGAAGAACTCAGTGTTTGTCAGGATGAGTGAGAGAAACAGAACGTGTGTCGTCACCAATGGAGACTTTGTCTACGTGACCGGTAATGTTCTCATACACTGCAGCATTCACTTATTCATTCATTCATTCATTCATTCACCATGTCATAATGAACAGGTATTTGACCTTTGACCTGGTTTGGAATCATTGCGTAGAAGTGTTGTTTCAACTCAGGATCTTTTAATAAATCATTTGATAAATTACACATCGTTGAACCGCAGCGCCACAAAAATACTTTTTAATAAAACAGATTCGTCCAAAGTCACATGACACCAGCAAAGGGACAGGTTCGTCACTCAGTGACGGTTTTTCAAGGTTCGCTCAACGAGGTGGGGTGGGGCATTCAGCAAACCGTCCATTGGAAAAAAGAAGGTGACAAACATTTGTACAAAATCATTTACACAAAAAGTGCTTCATGGAGGATTTGATCCACAAAGAGTTCAGTCAGCCTGAGACGAGACACGCTGCAGACACGACACGTCAGAGACCGCCGGTCGGTTGCTGTCACGTTTACGGGAAACAACAGAAACAATCTGCCCCTTTCTTCTAGTCTCCACTCCCGTTTCATGCCCAAACGACACACGACGACGTTCATTTGTCTGCGGCGCGCTGACGTGTTTGGCGCTCGGACCAGAACGCAGCTTCAGTCCGGTGACCCAAGGACCAACAGAACGCTCAGACCCGTTTGAATTCTGTCTGTTGAACCTTCGACACGGATACGCTGGCCCGAGGACACTCTGGAGTACCGTAATTACAAGACTACTATCACACAACGGAAAGTTGAGAAGGCGCACGTCACGTCGCAGTTGCTGTCATTACGGAAATGAGTCACAAGCGTGTGGGATTACCGTAATGACAGCGACATGGCTGGTGTCAACTCCCAGGAGCCGATGGACATGTCCTCCTTCTAGCTCCTTCTTCACTCGTAGAGGAAGTGACGACACCTCCCAGCTCTCAGGAACGATCCACGTTTTATAAGTAGATAGTCCTGTAATTACGGTACTCCAAAGTAGGCTAGCACGAATATAGCGACCGGGGTCAAACAAACTCGGGGTTAAAACTGCTTTGTGGAACCAGCACGGGGGGGGGGGACCTCAGGATCAGAGCCAACAGAGAACCAGGGGAACGGGAACACGACGACACTGAGACATACTGTCATGCAGGAAAGAAGTCCAAATGGATGGATTCCAAATGTTTCAGTCAGAATAACGGGGTCCCGACCCCCCCATCAGAACAACACGTCTTCGTGTTCGATCATCAGCTGCACCAGCAGCTGCTGCTGCCTCATGTCGTTGAGCGTCGTCAGCGCGTTCTGCTCCGGCGGCTGCATGAGCGTCGGGCCGAAGACGATCCCCAGGTTTTCGGCGTTCATCAGGTTCTCCTTTTCAAACGTCGTCACCCTGGAAACACCGAGAGGTTACTGATCCCAGGTCGGTCGCTTCCGACTGAATACACACACACGCATCAGGTGGTCTGGTCTCCAGAGGGGGGCGCTGTGGACCGACCTCTTCAGGTGAGCCATCAGGTAGCGTAGCGTCTCGTGGTGGGCGGGGGGCAGCAGCAGCAGGCCCTCGTGAACGGCCTCCAGCCGAGACTCGGCGCCGGGGGTTTCTGCGTGACATCACGTGTCAGTAGGACAGCACAGGACACGAGCGGGCCGCACGGAGGGGTCAGAGGTCGTTCTTACTTGCGGCCTGAATGAACCTGGAGTAGAGGTCAAAGGGGATGACGGGGATGGGAAGGTCTCGCAGGTAGAGCTTCAGAGCGCCGGCGATGATGTTGATGTCTGCGTAGGCGTCGGCGCTGATGTTGGCTTTGTCGCCGTCTGCCGAGCACAACGACGTCATGTGACGCCTCTGGTGACAGGATGTGAACGTGTGAGCCACAGGTCAGGGTTTGTTCCAGAAAGACGGCGTCAGAACCGGACTTCGTTGGGAACATTGACTGACGAACTGAATTTGAGCACAAGAGCCTTTAACGGCGACAGCATCGCTGCGGTGAGAGGGACCGGAATACTGTGGATTACCGTAAGTACAAGACTACGGGCACCATTTGTCAGAAACAGCTCCTGAAAGCTGAGCACCTATATGTTACAACCTAGTTGCTGTCATTACGGTAATGACCCACTGGCATTTGGTACCTGGAGCGAATGGGATTACCGTAATGACAGCAAGTGTTGTCAACTCCCAGGAAGCGATGGATGTTCGCTCCTTCCAGCTCCTTCTTCACTCCAGGTAGAGGGACCGTGTTCTGATGGCGCAACTATTCATGTAATTACGGCACTCCAAAGTGTGCTAGCGTCCCACAGGTGTTAAAGGGTTCAAGCCTCGTTTCCTGAACCTTCTTTCTGGAACGGACCTGGCGACACACAGACCTCGGTCGAAGGCGAGTCGAACGTCCTCGACGTGTTCGGAGAATCCAGACACGCGATACAAACCCTCCGACTTCATCCCTGCAACGGAAACACCGTCACAAACAGCTGATGAGAACGGAAGCACAGAGCAGGAGACCGCGGCCACGTGCGTCACCTCGGAGCTCGATCTCCCGGATGCAGGCGTCCAGCACCATGGGCCGCGGGGCGTTGTGAGCCTTGACCAGCGTGGTGAGGTCACAGCTGAACACCTTCTTGATCCGCCGCAGGTCTGGCTGGCAGTCGCTGGGAACCAGTTTGGAACATTGTTTGTGCACGTTCAGCCCGCAGTCTGGAGACAGGAGGAGGAGAAGAGGCTTCAGGACGGAGGGGGTGGGGGGGTCTGTGAGCTGAATCCCTTCAGTCGTCAAGCACCGTTGCTTTATTTCGTCTCTAATATTTGACAGTTGTACATTATTTTTGATCAATCCATCCGTCTATTTATTTATTCAGACATTCTACTGGTGCAGCCTGCGGGGGGGGGGGGGGG
>CAAKHB010007388.1:0-21000 GCA_901007665.1 Aeoliscus strigatus
TTACAACTAGTATCTCCTCCTCTAAGTTGTTACTTGAGGTGTGATTGGACATTAACTTGACCAATTCATGCATAGTGATGAATTATCTGAAACCACCTCTTCTCATGATAAAAGGGCAACACACCCTTTGTCCTACGAGCAGAAGAGCAGAGCAAACCATTTTCAGAGCAGAGGAGAGCATTTTTCCATTTTATTCTCTTCAGAGTATTTTTCTTTGAGCACTCCTTTTTCTTTTACCAGAGTTCTGTACTCTCGCTCCTACAGAATTCTCTAAGTTTGTGCCGCACGTTCGTTCAGCTTAGCCTTCGTTTTCTTTCTTCGTAACCAAGTTGTGCCTCTTAAGCTTGAGTATTAGTGCCTAGAGTTAAACCTAAGTTTTTACACGTTTATTTTGGAGACTACAACTAGCAAACCGCTTTGTTCTTTGTATTTTTACGAGTTTTAGATTCTTGTTTTAGAGGATCACAAACGCCTAGCCAACATTTCAGTCCTCTCCCCACACCAGGAATCATTTTTGTCAGATCGTTACCAGTACTTTTGACCCAAACTCTGAGCCACCTGCAGTCCAACTGCATCTGAAGCCTCCAGCGCCATAAACCAATCACCAGCTAAGGAACTGCTGGCGAGTTGCACTAAGTCGCTGATCAGGAAGTGCTATCAGCAGGACCAAACATCTGGAGAACACGACGCCGTTCAAGGACAACCCACTTTGGAGACGTCACATGCAGAATCCAGCATCACTGGGTCCCAGCCTCAGCTCCTGAAGTCAAGTAGGCTGTTACATCTCTTGAGCTGCTCATAAGAGTTGATGTCAAAAGTCCAGTAACTGACACGCACGCACACACACACACACACACTGCTCATCAGCAGTGATTCTCACATACGATAGGTTAGTCATTAGTTCAGTTATTAAGGGATTAATAATTGATCAATAACTTTCTCCTATCACCATCACCCCGAGTTTACCATTTGTCTTCTTTTATGTTCTGTGTCTGTTCTTTGTCATTATATTATTATGTGTGTTATTAGTATTTAGTCAATAAATATCTAATATAAATATCTTAAACTCGTTTTTGCCTGTTTCCTTTGTGCGCAGAGACATGATCCATTGAATCTTAAAACTTTTATTTTTATAAACGGTGATAGCTTGCCAGTTGTGCAGAGGTAGTTCCGCCATCTACAGGAAGTAATTGATTAATTAAAATGATAATTCCATTGTTTCTGAAATGGTGTGTTTTAAGGTTTCAATTACTATGAATAAAATATTTTTCGTCCATCACTCTTGGTTTTTTTAGATTGTTAAAAAGTTCCCGTTTTTTGTGTCACCCTGTGCAATTCTTAGACACACTTTTGAAGTGTCCACAGAATGACATTTTTGTTGCATCAGGGTCAAGAAAAAATGGATATTAAGTGCCCAGTTATACAATCAATAGTAATTTAAAAATATGTACATGTGTACAATTAAAAAATATAGGAATAAAACACAGCAGAAATTAAAAGAAATAATGAAATGAGTAAAATATGTCAGTTGTGAAATATACAGCTACTACAGTGTTGTCCCCTTTCTCCCTGCCTTTTTGCCATATTTATTAAACCATTCGCTGCAGCAATTTGGCAAAATATAAATATTAAAGGAATTAAAATTTCAAACTCAAAAATAAGTCTTTATGCAGATGATGTATTATTTTTTCTAAAAGACTCACACATACTTGAGATATTTTCATTCATTAAGAAATTTTCCAGGATCTCAGAATACTCGATTAGCTGGTCCAAATCCACAGTGCTTCCGATTAATTCTGACTTCCAAACTACCTGTCTTTCTCCTCTTCCATCAGGAAACATCAGGTACTCGGGCATCAATATTTCCTCCAGGCTCCGATTTATTGCGACCTAATCTCATCTCATTACTTACAATAGAGTCAGATTTACAGAGGTGGAGGACCCTGCCGATGTGACTTTTGGGAAGAGTCACTACAGTTCAAATGATTCTCCCTAAAATCAACTGTCTTCTCAATGATCCCTACTCAACCCTCTCATTTATGTTTAAAACATTAGACTCAAATTTTAAATTTCTCTGGAAAAACAAACCACCATGGATCAGCTTAAAAACACTGGTGGTTTAGAACTACCAAATTTCTATCATTACTCCCTAACAAATAAACGACGATATATCATACTGGATGAAGCCTAGCCGCTAGATATGTCAAGGCACTGAACAATAGCTGACGTACCTTTCAAAAACACAGCTGCTTTAAAAGCAGCCTTTGAGCCTTTGAGCCTGGTGGGAATTCCTTCAAATTCCAAGGTTTCTGCCTCTCCCCCTGGCACCAGCGGGTCCTGGGCTGGGGTGGGTGGCTCTTGGGCTGAGGGCTCTGCTCGTGGCTATGGGCAGATGGCCCCTGTCCGTGGTTTCTCGCCCTGCGTGGGTGTTGCTCTTGTCGTGGTCTCCTGACTCCTCTCTCCATGGGTCGGGTGCGTAGTCTTGGGTTGACCTTGCCCTGCGGTGTGGCGGTTTGCCTGTGTTCTGCCCGGCTGGGAGGGTTGACTGTGCCTCTACCACTGCTGTGACCGTCCTGCCCGCATGCAAAAGCTTTACTGCTCGTGCCCAGAATTGTGGCACAAATATAACATAATAAAAATCCATGTGACAATCTCACATACTGACACATGTAGGATACACACATGCACAGGATACACACATGCACATCCGTTTTGTTAAATGCCTGTAAATCTGTAATATTGCTGTTTTATATTTTCCAAACTGGAATCTGACACCAAGTGGCAAACACATTGCCCCTGTAAAGCTCTTTTGTGACAAATGTCTGTGGAAAGCGATATACAAATACATTTTACTTATTTAACACTATACTCCTTAAACTGTACTGAAACACTGCAAACCTCGCTTCATGGTTATTGGTAATATAACAGTTATTATTGGACTGCTCACATATATGTGGTGCTGATATTACTACTACTCGCAGATAGTGTGACCCCCTCCCTTTTATCATCCCTTTTTCACAGGTATTGTTAACCCTTCCCCTCCCTCCCTCCCTCCTATGCATACTTTACCCTGCTGTATTTGTTGCTGCTATTGCGATTGTTAATGTTTTGATTTATTGAGGTACCATTCCACTCCCATACACTCAGAAATGTGATTATAAAGGAGCAAACTCTCAATGCTTCAACATAAATTCAATACATGAAGATACGATGAAGAAACACTGCACTCATTACAATCTCTACAGAATGTAAGGAACAACCTGACCGCTGTCAGGGTGAGGAAAAACTGCCTAAAAACACTTGTAACAGGCAAAAGGCAGAAACCTCAGCAAGAACTGCAAAAAGAGAGATCCCTCTCTCTGGGACAGACACACCAGCAATACGGTGGTACAGTATTATTGGTTTACTGTACGTTGTTGTTCAGGCTAATCGGAACTACTAAAATTTAAACTGTTTATGTCATACAAGGTTTGGTGAAGTTAATGATGTGGTTGGGACACAGAGACTAAGGCACCAATAATAACTTCACCTCAGTGGTCAAAGCTGACCACAATTGGCATTTCACATTCACAAATCTTATTATCTAAAATATTATGGACAATATAGTACATAGAAAAAAGCAGGAAAAAAACAGTATTTTCAATGTTAATTTCAGCATCAGTGATTGTTTCCTCCACATACAGTGTGTACATGTGGCGAGGGGGGTGGGTGGATCAGGCTGAAACCGACAACGCCACCTGGGGAATTTCACCTCAGGAGATAGTTCTTTGGCGACCACAGTGGGCGAGCAGAGCAGGAAGAGAGAGAGGAAGGGCTGGGCGGAGGCAGACCCCAACGTAGATGTGTGCCCCCCGCCCATCAATCAAAGCCAAACCCAGCGCCCGCTGTGCAGAGGAACGAGCTGCGCCCGGCCACACACATTTGTGTAAATTCTAGTGGCTGTAATGATTCTGTATACTCAAACAACCCTAGTTGTCAGAACGCCTTTATTTTCACTGTATGTATGTCCGAGATGAAGAGCAGCTCCAGTATCAGTGCAAAAAGTGTAAGAAATATCCAAGAATATACAACTACGTAGTTGTAACAACTACTTACGTAGGTAAGGTGCACAGCTCTGAGAATGCGTATGTACTATTTACAATTTACACTAAGAGTTTATTTTGTTAACATGTTGGGGATTTTTCACATTATTTTGCACATCCCAAGTGTTGAAAGTCCAGGGGTTGGAGAGGGGTAGACTACATAAAGTTAGTGCTTGTGGGAGTTCAGGGTTGTGATGGCTTTTGGAAGGAAACTGCTTTTGAGTATGTTTGTATTTGTCCTGACCACCTGTAGCGCCTCCCTGAGGGCAGCAGGTCAAACAGTACTTAGTCAGGGTGGGAGCTGTCTTTGATGAAGCTCCTGGTTTTGCTGAGGCAGCGGACTCTCTGGAAGTGTAGCCGCTGCTGAGCCTTCTTGATCACTGCTGTGGTGTTGTCTGTCCAGGAGATGTTGGCAAAGATGAGGACGCAGAGAAACCAGAAAGTGTGGACCCTCTGCACACACTCTCCATTCATGTGAAGGGGTAGCTAGTTTGGTGCTGCGCTTCCTGAAGTCCACAATGACCTCCTTGGTTAACTCTGAACACCGTGCCGCCAACGGCCAACTTCAGGACTGTAGGCTGCCTCGTCCCCCCTCGAGATGAGTCCCACCACTGTGGTATCATCAGCAAACTTGACAATAGGGTTGCTGTTGTGGGTCAAGCTTCCATCATAATTGTAGAGGCAGTACAGGAGGGGGCTCACAGCCCTATGGAGAACCAATGCTCAGCTTACAGGTGGAGGAGAGGCGGGGGCAGAGGTATCTGTCTCGCAGTTTGGGACCAATTTGTCAGGAAGTCTGTTAACCAGGCGCATGTGAGGGGTGAAGGCCAAGAGTGTCCAGTTTTGTGATGAGCATGACTGGGATTATTGTGTTAAAGGCTGAACTTTAATCCACAAACAGTATCCGGACGTAGCTCTGCTGCTGCTCCAGGTGGTTCTGAGTGTAGAGCTACAGCGATGGCGTCCTTTGTGGAGCTGTTCGCCCTATATGCAAACTCTTGGGAGTCGAGATCTGGGGGAAGATAGTCCTTGATGTCCTCGAAGCACCTCATGATTACCGGGATAAGGGCCACTGGACTGTAATCATTCAGGCTTGTGGCAGGAGACTTCCTGGGCACCGGGATGACTTCCTGGGCCAGGGAGCGGTTGACGATCCTGGTGAATGTGAAGGCAAGCGGCTTACAGATCTTCTGGTTTGGGAAAACACGTTTTTATCCACGGTCACATTCCCGATGCAGAACTTGACATAGTCCAGTACTGATCCTGTGAATATCTCCAGTTCCTGGTATTCAAATAAGTCCCAGTCTGTATGTTTGAAGCAGTCCTGAAGTTTGGAGTGGCGGGCCTGAGTCACATCCAGAAACCAACTGCAAAATATAATCAGTGAAAACTGTGTATATTCACTGTGTCTAGTCACTGACAAACAATGTGGCTTGGCAACACATTTAATTGCTGCTGTTAATTGCTGGGCACTTTTTCTTTCTAGTTTTTTAAAATTCTTCTTATTTTACACATTCAGAGAGCTCAGTTGGAATTTTCTTGTTACTTTTTGCCTATGAACAGTTATTTACAGCACAGTATAAAATATCTCGACCAAGAGAAGCTTCTTCGTGCACAATATTAAAACCAACAGTTAAGGTCCAGAATACAGACTCATCTTTCTATTAGACAGACAAAACACATTCAAATACTCCTGTGTGCATGTGTATGTTTGAGAGAGAGAGAGAGAAAGAGAGAGAGACTAAATTATATAATTGAAGTCACTCCTTCTGTATTAGACAGAACATTTTATGTTCAAACCAAGTTCTCTCCCACTGACTGAGTTTCCTTCGCTCCAAGCGGCCAGACGTTGGAGACATTTGGACGTTCAGGTGAGACTTTTTCAGTGCAAGTTCATTTGTTTCAGTCCTTTGACGTAATTACTTTTCTGTCATGTCCATATGAAAAGAAACAAGGGGATTATTTTCTTGAATTAATATGTTTATTGAAATGTTTAGTAATTGAAGTAAAACTCTTCCTCTTTGATACACATGAGACAGAGGTGTTCAAACCTGATTATTTCTTTCATTTTTAGTCAGAAAGTAATCTGATTCATACCAGAAGCCACAGATCTTTTGTCCAGAGAATTTACTGATAACGTGACTAAGAATCATATTCATTCATTATATTTCAAGCACTTTCTCTTTAATCCTGTTTCTAAGAGCTATGTGTGGTGTGGTGATATGGCACCAAGGGTTATTGGTGGTTGATTATAGTGATCAATTATACAAAATGGTGAATGACTTAAAGTCCAACTCATTTAAAACACGTATGATCCCATTCATGAAGAACTTCAGTTTTCTCACAGAATGACTGATGATTTCAACTTTCAAAATACAAACAACTTAAACTCCATCTATTTTAAGCTGAAATCAAAAGGCTGCGCTGTGAAAAAAAGTGCTCTGCTGACAGCAAATGGGTGAATAACCCAATAACAAGTACGAGAATGAGACATTTAAAAAAAAAAGTTTTTGTGCTGTGCATGTTTTGGTCATTTTGACGGGTTTTACAAAAACGATTTGAATATTGTGTAGTTTCACAATATAATACATATGAATATTAGTACTAATAGAATTACTGTATTAATGTTACCATGCTATTGGTTTGCATCAGTAAATACAATGATAATATGGTATTAATGCTGTAACGTATGCATCAGAGTAAATACAATTACTACGGTATCATAGTTACATACAGTATCAATGCCTCAGTGATTGAACCATTGGAATCACAAGATTGGTGTGCACACTCTCTCTGTTTCTCTCTCTTGCTACAGGCAGTATGCATTGTGTGTCAGCTAATGGAACCAATCACAATAAATCTGATTTCCTGACTTTTTCCAACAGCAAGGGATTCATTTCCGTGACAAGCAGCAAAGAAATGCTGGGGGAGGATAACTGCATCCTCGTGCAGGCACATGCACTTAGTTAAAAGTCATTACTGGATTCACTCACAGAAGCTGGATGCATTTCACTCACGTTCCCGTGATTAATACATGACAGGACCTGTGACTGAGACGTGATTGAAAAGGTTCATGCTGCTGGGGGGTCATGGTGTGCTGTGGTATGCAGGCATTTGCTCATCAAACAAAGAAAGAAAAAAACACAAAGAAATAGACAAACCCGACGATTCTCAGATATTGAAAACCATTGAATTAATCCCTGAATACTGCAGAACTGTTTGCATTTGTAGAACTGCAAAAGATGAGTGGTACTAAATTGACAGATAATTGTTTTCACCTGTAGGGATATATTTTGGATGATATGATTGGATGCACAGTCCCACAAAGAACAGTAGCGTAACCATCACTTCTTCCTCTCTTATCACCTTCTCTCTCAGGCCTGCATTGAAACAGACTGAAATAGACAGAATGACTCTTCTTGACTACCCTGTTCCAAAGCTGGATGCTACCTTACAGGAGATGGCCCGTATTATACAGCTCACCTGCAGTCCTGATCTCTATGCCGAATTTAAAAGCAATCTTGAGCAGCAGAGGGAGCAGCTTCAAACTGCCCAGCAGAACTTAGAAAAAAGCGCTGCAGGTCAAGAAAACTGGGTGACAGGGCAGTTCAAGAGAAGTCTGCTGTCATGTACCGACTCCCTGCCGACGTCCACGGCCCTTCCTGTGGTTCTTCTTCCATCTAAAGCAAAGGAATGTTCCCAGTTAGAGAGGGCAGCTGCATTACTCTGGGCAGCAGCCACGTTGTACAGTGAACCCTTGTTGCTGGAAGGGAATGTGCCGATGGAGCAGACACAGCAATCTGAGGTTTTCGCTGCCAGCAGAATTCCTGGTAGAAGTCAAGATGATATCAAGGTAAGACGTGGGCCAGACACAACTGAAAGGTAAAATAAGTCTTGGGTAAAAGCTTTGAGTTGTCGTAGCAGTTTGACACGGTCGTCCACGGTGGTTAGCACTGTCGCCTCATAGCAAGAGGGTCATGTCAGGTTTCATGTTCTCCCCATGTCTGTGTGGGTTCTCTTCGGGTTCTCTGGCTTCCTCCCACCTCCAAAAGCATGCTGAGGTTAATTGGCGACTGTAAATTCCATGTAGGTGTGTGTATGGAACGTTGTCTGTCCTTCATGCAGTGTTGGCAACTCCTCTGTAAGGAAAAAAGCTATTGGCTGGTCCTAAAATGAGCTAGAAGTCGCTAAATGATGTGTTCACCTAATTTGCATAATCAAGTGACTGTGTGTGTAAATGGTATTGGGTGTGGTAGGAGAGAGTCTAACGTCGTTTGAGAAGCAAAAAGTGGGTAAAAAACACCCTAAATATATTTAGAGACATAAATGAACTTTCTTAGTTAGTCACAAGAACTCTTCAGTCACTACCGGTCTTATTATTAAATCTGAGTCTGAGTAAACATAAACAGTTATTTATTTTATTTTCAACGTGAGTGTACTGTACAAACACATGTCACATTTACATGCCGCTGTGCAAGCCAGAGTAGCGCATTTGTGCATACACAATTAGTCTTAAGTATAGATGTGGAAGAGTGAGGATCTCCTCACCTTCTGCTCTGACTGCCATGGGGGCTGCTGCTGTGAGAATGACCACCCGTGAGTGGTTTGGGACGGGGGAGGGTCTCACGCAGCACCCCCTGGCCGCTCCACTGCTCATTGAGGACAAAAGGGAACTGCAGAGCAATTCTGTATGTGCTGCTGACTTGGCGACTTGCCACCAGAAAGATATCCTATAATGTCAGAAAATGTCACTAGATTTGTTGCTTTTTTTATTTTATTTTTTCAAAAAATGGCATTACAAAATTGGTCAGTTGGCTACACTGCCTTCATGCAGCCCTGACGAGCTGGTGACCCATCCAGGTTGTACCCTGACGTTCACCCGTTGACCGCTGGGATCAGCACGAGTACAACCGTGGCCCATAACCGGAGCAAGCAGGAAAAGATGAATGAATGAATAAATGTTGTAGTAGTCCAAGTCATCCAAGTATTTGAAAATAAATAAGTCGATGTCTTTGTTATTCCAGGTCTACCCAAACAGCCTCCATGCCATTATCACATGTGTTGGAGGAGTTTTCCCTGTTGACATTCTGCAGCATTCCACTGCTGGGTCCTTTTCTGCTCGATCCTTCACTGACATTTACAACCAGCTGGCCAAGGTGGTGGAGCAACCCAGAGCAGGAAAACAGAATGATCCCTCTGCCATTTGCAGCCTGTCAGCTTTGGAGCGCAAGACCTGGGCCACCATCAGGGAGGGGATCCTGGTGCAAGGAGGAGCGGCAGCAGCGTCACTGGGCATGATGGAGAGCGCTGTGCTGGCCTTATGTCTGGAAGACTGCAATGCACCATCTGAACTGGCTGATATCCTTAATGAAGTGAGGCTGGGAGGAGGAGGAGCGAGTCCATGTCTGAGGTACTATGACAAGGTATGACTACACACACTCACTGAGTTCAAATATTTTTTTATTTACAACTTTGCCCAGTTGACCCAATTGCACTTGTCAGCAAAAGCTGGTGTACAAGGTGCTGTGCTGCGAACACATCCACACACCTTTGTTGAGGTGAACCATAAGGTTCTATGACTTGCTCACTGGCGCTTCATATGGGTTCTTACTCCAGAATCTGCCCGAGCCACTGTTGACCAGATTTTGTTGTACTACAATACTTTGTTGTACAGTGTGTAAAATAATAATATAATGTGCAAATATTTTATTTTACATTCGCATTTGTGTTTTTCTCTTTTGACAGGTGTTAAATCTGGTGGTGTTCAAAGACAGTACAGCCGGAATGGTGTTTGAGCACAGTGTTGTGGATGGGATGGTGGCCGGACTTATAACTGAGCGTGTGTTCTATCTGTCTGAGACTGTTGACTTTAAGCTAGGCCATAGTGACACAGAAAATGTGAATGGGTCAGTGAACAATATCAATTCTGTTCACCCAATTTCACTGACATTCCCCTTACCAGAGGTGAATACTCCCAAGCAAAGCTCTGAGATCAAAAATCGTATTCTCACATTTGATGTGTCATCCTTCCCTGATGTTTTTTCTCTCATCAGAAGCCAGAGAGGCTTGTATGATGCTTGGATCAATTTCTCTTTGCAGCTTTCCCTGAAACAAACTCTCGGGGATTCTTCTGCCAGTCACATTCTTGTCACACCTACCCATATGCGCCACTATAAACATGGCCGTTGTGATCCCACCTACTCACTTACCAAAGAGTCTCAGATATTAGTCAGTGTGTTTGCATCTGGCATGAACCCAGATAATACAATCCAATACACCAACGACCTCTTGTCCTTGTTCCATGTTGCATTTTTGGAACACAAGGGTCTCATCAAAAACACCAAAAATGGCCACGGTGTCGGTCCCCACCTAGCTGCCCTACGTCGATCTTTGCCATCTGGCAATCCATTGAAAAGATTTCTGGACCCCTTTGGTTGTCCATCTGTGTACCTAACAGGCACAGATCTGATGGAAGGTGTAGAGTGTGGAGTAGGAAACGTCTATGCCCAGGATCAGCTGGCTGTGACCTACATCGGAAAAAAAGACAAGGTTCGCATTGTTGTCAATGGCAAAGGGAGCTTTGCCCTGACACTGGAAAAGCTCCAAGAACGGTTGAAGGTAAACCTGAAACTAGTTATGCTCCTAGCTGTTCGATATGCCATTGCTTGTCAAATGGGGGCCCTTGAGTGTCTGCTCAAACAGGGTAAAACTGATAAGATGAATGGAGAGATAAATCACTGTACAATGAGCACAAACATATGCAAAACTACTGTGGACTCTACCACAGGCATGAGTCCAGACTATACTCTGGTGATACATGGTGGGGCTGGAGAGGAGATGATGCTGAATCCTCAAGTGAATGGTGTTATTGAGTTTGCCCTGCAAACAGCTTTAACTCTTGGATCCCAAATACTTGAACAAGGTGGAAATAGTCTGGATGCAGTTCAGAGATCAGTGGAAGCATTGGAAGACTGCTTCCTGTTCAATGCAGGTAAAGGGTCAGTATTCAACAAAGATGGTAAGAATGAAATGGAGGCAACAATTGTAGATGGCAACACAATGAGGTCTGGCTCTGTTGCCTGTGTACAAACTGTAAAGAACCCAATAAAAGCAGCCAGATGTGTTATGGAGAAAAGTACACATTCGCTAATTGTGGGAGATGGTGCAGAGGAGTTTCTGCAAAGCCTGGAGGAGAAGGAGCAAGCTCTTGGCCTTGAGTATTTCTACACTGATATACGACACAGACAGTTAACTGTACAGCTCAGTAGTGGAAATCCCTCAAAAAACAATCATCCGCAGACAGTTGGAGCAGTGGCATTGGATCGTTGGCATGGATTGGCAGCTGCTTCATCCACTGGCGGGATAGTTGGAAAGCTGAAAGGGCGAGTTGGGGATACAGCAGTCATCGGGGCAGGAATATATGCTGATGATACGATAGCTATTACCTGCTCTGGAGATGGGGATGTGTTTCTTAGGCACACAGTTGCACAGAAAATAGCCAGCCTGTACCATCACAAAGGCTACAGCCTTAGACAGGCATGTCGAGAGGTGATGACTGAAAACCTAAAAGGAATCTGTGCAGGAATCATTGCGGTGGATAATAAAAGTGATGCCATTATTGAAACAAATGCTGGTGTGATGTTTGTGGCATCGGTGATACAGGGAATTTCAAGAGTAGAAGTCTTAAGGCCCATGAACAGCTTCTCTAATGTGATCCGGGAAACAGATGAGCTAGTTGCCTACCTCCATGCCAATGCCTGGATTCCTGGGTCGACCATTTTGACTCGAAAGACTCTTAGTGGTGAAAGCAGCATCTTCCGTTGGGCTGTGCCTGATTATATGACTATGCTACAAGAAGCAAAATCTGTATCAGGCATGCTATGTGAGCGATTGGGAGTGCAGCGTTGTGCCTTGGTTTTTGATCCAAATCCTCGGCAGGCAGCACAAATCAGACTGCTCCCACTTCATGGCCTAAAGCCAAAGGGGCAGCCACATCTTTCAAATCAAGAAGAATTACATACTTATTACCCTGGCTACTGCACCTCAAAAAATGGTCCCCGCTGGGACGATGAATCGTTGACAAAGGTTCAAGCCAAAATTAAAAATGGACTCCCAACAGCAAATGCTCCTTCTTGCTTTGACTTTTTTGGGTCTCTGTCCAATGATAACCTGTTCAGTCGTATCGTCCGTGGAGAGGAAAAACAATGGAGAGTGTGGGAAGATAAGCAGTATGTTGCTTTCCTTACACCATTCCCAAACAGTCCTGGAATAACTGTTGTGGTGCCACGCAAACCACTGCCCAGTGACATCTTCAAGTTGGAGGATGCTGACTACAGAGCACTAATGATGGCTACTTATAAAGTTGCTCGACTGCTGGAGGAGGGAATGAGAGCTCAAGGTGTTGCACTGATCATTGAGGGCTGTGAGATTGACTATGCTCACATCAAGCTTATCCCCTTGGTAACTTCACCAGACGGCATTCAGCTTTCTGCTCCAGAACCAGAATGTTTCCAAAGTTATCCTGGATATGTGTCATCTGTGGATGGACCAGCCACTGACCCTGAGGTCCTCAAAAAGATCCACTCCAAAATCACTGACTGCAGGCCTCCACGTTCCTGGGAAGACCCTCTGTCCCACTCAACAGTTGCCATGAAGAGCCAGTGGTATCGCAACATTTTCCAAATTCAGAACACTCTTTTCCACAGCACAGTGGAGTATTTCAGCACTTCCTGTCAGTATGCCTATGCTTTGACCCCTCTAACTACGGACACCATTTCTTCACCAATGGGTCTGGGATCTGACTCAGAGCCAGTTTCTGTTAATCTACTGAGCCAGGATGTCTACCTAGCTGACTCAATGCAATTTGTTCTTGAATATTTCCTCCGGTTCCAGGAAAATCTGTGTGGGACCTACTACATATCTCCCAGCTTTAGAGGTGAAGATCCAGATTCTACACACTTGAACCAGTTCTACCATGTGGAGTGTGAACTGTTGGGTGACATGGATGATGCCATTTCCATTGCGGAGGGATACCTGGCCCATCTCACCAAGTCAATGTTGAAGAAGCATTCTGATATAATCCTAAACACTGTGGGGACCCTCACCCATGCCACATCCATGTTGACTAAGCTGAATGCAAAAACCCCACTACCAAGAGTGCCCCTCGACCAGGCCATTGTCTTGATGCCATCTGCTGACTGCTTAGAGTGGGTACAAGATGGTCAGCCCCAGTTTGGTAGAAAGTTAACACGCAAAGGGGAGCAGGTCTTGATTGAGAAATACGGTGGAGCTGTTTGGTTGACTGAGATGGACCATCTAGGTGTTCCCTTCTACCAGGCATATATCGAGGGAACTGGGCGGTGCAAAGCCAAAGCTGCTGACCTTCTGTTCGGGTTGGGTGAGACTATAGGTCTGGGTGAGCGTCATTCCACCCCTGAGATGGTACAGGAGGCTCTTAGGCACCATGCAGTAACAGAGCAGTCCTACAAATGGTACGTTAGCATGCGCCAGGTGAAACCACTGCTCACCAGTGGGTGGGGCATGGGAACAGAGCGATTCCTTTGTTGGCTGCTTCAGCATGATGATGTCAGAGATATTCATATCATTCCGAGGATGAAAGGAATGAAGTACATGCCCTGATCACCATCTTAAAAATTGTAGGTCCTTTTATATGTTATGTGACCTCTATGGCCAAAGAAAGATGCTCAGGATTTAAATGTCTCAGTATATTTTTTTGTTTCTGTTTTTCTCTGTTGTTTAACTAAAAACTTTTCTAGTGGCTGAGGCTCCACCTATATCAAGCAGCTTGTTCAGTAGTCAACATAAAGCTGCATAACTCATATGAAATTACTTGAAATTACTATCAGTGTTTTATACCTTATCATCAAAATTTGCTGTCTTCGAGACAGTATGGCATCTATAACTGTGCAGAGGAAATTACAGGATGTGCACACGAGTTGATCGACAAACAAGGCCTAAATTAAATTTCCATTTTATTGAAATAGCTTCAGGCCATGTACGATTAGCATAAAATAGCTATTAACATATATTAACAATGTCACTTGTTCACAGGATCCTCAAGATATTTGATGCAACTTTACATGTGACCATTGTGATTTTTTATAAACGCATAAAGTAACAACTGTAATCATCAGTGTGACAAGTTTCCAGTGTTAAACAGAATAAACTGAGAATGTTTAGTGCAATTCTGCCTTTTTGTGTACACTTTTATGATGACACACATACACACACGCATACACTCCCCGCATACACACATTTTAACATTTTAGAAATAATGTATTACTTTCTTTGTATTTGCTTCATGACAAATGAATCTGTTGCTCTGGAGAATAAATTGATAATATATACATTATAATTTGTTGTAATGACAGTCAGACATATTATTAGATAACAATACAATTCAATTCAATTCAATTTTATATCTGTAGCCCAACAACACAATTCACAATTGTCTCGATGGACTTTACAGTCCGCACATTGCTACACCCTCTGTCCTAAACCCTCAATCAGGGTGAGGAAAAACTGCCCAAAAAAATAAAGGGAAATATTAGGGGAATAACAGGGGGAAAAGAGGCAGAACCCTCAGGGAGGACCCCCCTCCCTGGGACGGACAGAACAGACATAGGTGTTGCATGCACAGACAATGAACAAATGATGAACAATGAGAAGCATTTCACAGATCAGATTGTGAAGGCTAATAACAAAATTATAATAATAAAAGGTCCATGTAAGGCTGTTTAAGAGTCCAACAGTGTTATTAGTCCATATCTGTGTCTGTCCGGGGGGAGATGTCAGCTGGAGAAACTTTGGTGATGAAGAAGATGAGGAGGTGGTTCAGTAGATTATGGTCTCGCGTCAGTAGGTCACACGCTTTTCCAATTTGGGTAGCGGGCAATGCAGGTTGGGTGGCACCAGAACTCAGACAGAGAGGGAGGATGGGTTAGATACATGCTACAGATGTTTATACAACAAATATTAGAGAAATATTTGTTTAGCACATGTACAAGCAGAACAGGGTGGTGAAGGGGAAACAGGAGAGACAGGAAGAAAGAAGGTGAGAGACAGAACAGGCTCTGTGCCAGAGCTCAGTGCCACTGTTACAATTATGGGTAATGAGCAGCATAACTAATGGCTGGTGCAAGGGCTGGTTTAAGATTATCCTGAGCCAGCCCTAACTATAGGCTTTGTCAAATAGGAACGCCTTAAGTCTATTCTTAAATAAAGAAAGTGTGTCAGCCCCCCGGACCCAAAGTGGAAGGTGAAATAATGGGAGCCTGATGCTGAGCTGAATGCTCTGCCACCCATTGTGGTTTTGGAAATTCTGGGAACAATAAGCAGGTCTAGATTCTGGGAGTGTAATGGTCTATTTGGATGTTACGGTACTATGAGATTTTTGAGGTATGTGGGAGCCTGACCATTCAGGGCTTTAAAGGTAAGGAGAAGAGTTTTGAAATCTATTCTGTATTTTACAGGGAATCAGTGTAAAGAGGCCAGTACAGGAGATATTTGGTCCCCTTTTCTGGTTCCCGTCAGGACACGAGCAGCGGCATCCTGTACCAGCTGGGGCTTCAGAGAGTTGTTAGGGGAACCTGACAGTAAGGAATTGCAGCCTAGAAGTTACAAAGACGTGGATCTGTTTTTCAGCATCCTTACAGGACAGGAAGTGCCTGATTTTGGAGATATTCGGCAGATGGAAGAATGCTGTTTTTGCAGTATGTTTAATGTAAGAGTTAAAGGACAGGTCCTGATCGAATGTAACGCCAAGGTTTTTTACTGTGGTGCTGGAGACCAAGGCAAAACCATCTAAGGAAATGATATGGTCTGTGAGTGAGGACCTCAAGTGTTTGGGGCCAACTACAATCACCTCAGTTTTATCTGTTCAATAGCAGGAAGTTAGTTGTCATCCAGGTTTTTACATCTTTGAAACAGGCCTGAAGTTTAGCTAATTGATTAGTTTCATTTGGTTTGACTGATAAGTATACTTGTGTGTCATCTGCGTAAAAGTGGAAATTTATGCAGTGTTTCCTAATCACATAGCCTAAGGCAGGGGTCGGCAACCCTCTAGAGACGCATGCGGCTCTTTAGCGCTGCCCTAGTGGCTCCCTAGAGCTCTTTCAAAAATGTTTGAAACTGAAAAAGATGGGGAAGGGAAATATATTTTTTGTTTTACTGTGGTTTCTTTAGGAAGACAAACATGATACGAACATTCTTAACGTTTTCCAATGCTGTAAAAATGTGTAGAATAAATATTAAATTTCAACATTTCGTTCAACAAAGATTTGCGTCATAGCCTGCGACACACGTTTCTATCAGCAGGGCGGGGTGCCAGGCAGGTAAACAAACCGGCGGCTGTGTGATGGGCCATGGATCCCAAAGGGAAAAAGAGAAAAATAACTGAGGAGAATAATAACAGAGGATTCAACTTTTCTTGGACCGAATCATTTGCATTCATTGCAAATGCGGAAGGACTGCCTGAATGTTTGCTCTGTAGCGAGAAATTGTCAAATAATAAGAAGAGTAATGTGGAAACACATTTCCAGGGAAGGCATGCTACATTTGCAGCCGAGTACCCAGTTGGGAGTGCGAGAAAAAGTGTGACTGCATTGAGAAATTAGAGGAGTGCAAAAATAAATTTAAGAAGTGGATTGCACCTCCAAACTCCACTACTGCAGCAAGTTTTGTTGCAACCCGGGAGATAATAAAGCGTGGAAAACCGTTCACACATGGTGACTACATGAAGGAGTCATTCATCAACATATCAGAACACCTATTTGCAGACTTCAAAAACAAAAACGAGATAATACAGAAAATTAAAGACATGCTTCTCTCCTTCTCTCCTAAGACAGTGAAGGAAAGGGCCATTAAAATGGCAGGCAACATCACCGATCAGCAAATCAAGGACATTAATTCAGCGCCAGCGTACTCAATTGCCTGTGATGAGTCGTATGATGTGATGGATATTGAACAGACTGCGCTTTTATGCAGGTATGTGAACTCCAATGGGCCTCAAGAAGAAATGATCCAATTAATACCACTGAAAGGCCAAACACGGGGAGAGGACATATGTGAGGCTGTGCTTAAGTGTTTAAATGACAATGGAATAAATACAAACCACCTGATTTCAGTCGCTACAGATGGGGCACCCATCGTGAGAGGATCAAAAAGAGGGTTTGTGGCTTTGCTACAGAAAGCATTGGATCAAAATCTGCTTGCATTCCACTGCATCTTGCATCAAGAGGCACTGTGTGCGCAAACATTCCCATCAGAATGTATGGCGGTGATGAACCTTGTCATCGAGATGGTGAACAAGATAATTGCAAAAGTATTGAACCACCGTCAGTTCCGTGCATTGCTTGATGAAGTTCACAGTGAATATTCCAATCTCCTGCTATGCAACCAAGTCTAGTGGCTGTCCAGGGGTGAGGTTTTGCATCGCTTTGTTTAGAACGCGTGAAAACATTCTTGAAAAGCAAAGACCTGAACTACCCACAACTGGAAGATACCGAGTGGCTCGAAAAACTACACTTTATGATGGATATGACAAGCCACCTAAACAAGCTGAATGAAAGTCTCCAGGGGCGGGAAACACTGCACTGCAAATGCTGGAAGCTGTTTTTGTCTTTGCCAGAGATGTACAGCGAGGCACACTCTCCCACTTCCCCTCCCTGAGAGAATTCAAAGAAGCACATCACGATCACACACTCAACGGTGATTATTTACAAGGTATGTTCGTTGATATGCAAACTGCATTTGGGAGCAGATTTTGCGAGTTCCGAAAGGAAAAAATAACACTGTCTTTCCCTGTCACACCCCTGGAGATTTACCCGTCCTTGTTGAGCACATTCCCAGGAATAAATCAAGCTAACCTTGAAATGGAAATGGCTGATATAGCCGACAAAGATTTATGGGTGTCAAAACTCAAAACATCTGACAGCCGAGCTTGAAGACGTCACTTGCCAGAAAGCCCAGCTTGCCCAAAGCCACAAATGGAGCGAAATTGAAAGCCTCCCAGCACCCGAGAAACTTGTCTATGAAACGCTCTTCCTGGCAGTTATAGGAATATGAAGACATATGCATCTGGAGTATTATCCATCTTTGGATCAACATACCTGTGCGAACAGATTTTCTCAAACATGAACTACATCAAATCAAAATATCGCACTCGCCTCACAGATGAGAGCTTGCAGTCCTGCGTCAAGATTAAAGTTACATCTTACATGCCCGATGTTGAGAAGCTCGCCAGTGATGTCCGAAAACAAAAGTCACATTAAACGGGTAAGAACACAACCCTGTCATAGGCACATATGAAATAACAAAGTGGGTGTTTTTATAAAGTGATTTCTGATTTTTATCAGTATATATTTGGACACTTATGGATATTATTGTGTTTTGTTGCTCAGGTCTGAAGATAGCTGCGTTGGTTGCGTGTCAAAAGAGAAGAGGATGCTGCTGAGTTGTACCCTTGCACTGACTTGCTTGGCATTTGCACAGAAATTCAACATAAACTGTATTCATTTGATTTTATATACTTTACCTTTTCAAAAGGCTGCTGTTTTATTTTTATAAATGCAGGCTGCGTTTTATTGCACACTGTTTGTTGCCCAGATAAGAGGCACGTTATGCAAGTTCCATTTTGTTGTTTTTTCGAATCCTTACAATCAAAAAGACCTAAACAAATCTGCATTTTCATGAATATTCATTAATTCATTAATATTGTAATTTAGTTAAACTTGAGGCGGCATTCTTCAACAGGATGCACTGCAGGGAAAATAAACATTTAATCATGAAGGCTCATTATGTATTTGTAGCCAAAATAGTCAATTTGATAGTAAGCTGATATAGCTAATATATTACAGCATGTGTTGCCTTCATTATAAGGCTTATATAAGGCTTTTAATTTTTTGCAGCTCCAGTTATTTGTTTTTTGTTTTTGTGGTCCAATATGGCTCTTTCAACATTTTGGGTTGCCGACCCCTGGCCTAAGGGGAGTGTATACAGAGTAAATAATAACGGTCCTAGCACAGACCCCTGAGGTACTCCATGGCAAACTTTGGTGTGCATAGAGCTTTCATGATTACCTGTGAATAAAAACACTGTACAGATTCAGTGCAGATAAATCAATTTGAAACATGTGTGACAGGGTGGTAATAATTCCAATTGGGCAGAGGACGTGTTCAAATGTCAAAAATGAAACCCAAATGTCACACAAGTAATTCAAAGAAATTAACTCAAACAAATATAAGGACAGGGCGGAGCTTACCAGGGCAGCAGGGGTAAACCAAGGCGGGAGAACGCACACACAAAAAGAAAATGTACAACAGCAAACAGGATACTAAATAGGAAGTGCACAACTGAACCCACCACCAGGGAAGTGAGCTGCTGCCTGGACTCCAACACCTGTCAAATAAAGAAAGGAACAATTAGTAAATCATAACAGAACCACCATTACCGAACACCCTGGTGGTGACATTAAAATATCAAAATGCCCTTGTATTCCCAGAATAACAGAATACAAATTAAACCAATTGTTTTAAGGTACAATCAACACAACTGAACAGAAAACAAAATAAATAGGGGTGTTCCGATCCGACATTGATATCGGATATCGGTCCGATATCAGCCAAAAAACTGGAACCTTTTTGCCTTTTTATCGGACTGCATCTAAAATCTCTGATAAAAGCGGATAAGCAGTCCATTTTCCACTCCAGCACTTCTATCCATAGGTGTGGTGACTGTGTTTCACACTTCCACGTCACGGTAATGCACCTTAACCGCCCGCCACAAATACCAAAGAAGAAGAGCATCCGCATCCAGCCAATATCATGTCTCTGATCCAGCAGACAGAGCCCACGTGATCACAACAACACCGAGTGTGCATTATTGTAGGAGAAGTCATGTCGGCCGTGTGGCAATATTTTACCATAAATTCAGACAAAGACGTTGCAGCTGAATGCAAAACTTGCACAAGTTTCCCGTGGTGGCACAGAAGCGGGAAAGTTTAATACGTGCATTTGAAGCAGCATCACAAAAAACAGCATGAGGATTTTCACAAGACCACCGAGGCAAAGAAATAACACACCTCTAATTGTAGAATACTGTAGATATTATGTTGAAGGTTAAAATTTATGTAACCAATTGATTAATAAATGGGTCAGTTTTTCTCATACCTACTGTTGCTGACTGTTGTTTTCTGTTTGAGTAACATCACTTGACCAAGCCTTTTCTAGCATTCCACACTACAAAATAAGTAATAAAAGTATGAATTTTGCTGACATCATATTGGATCAATGTCGGTATCGTATCGGAAGTGAAAAAGTTCTATCTATCTATATCCCTAAAAATAAATGAATTAATAAACAAATCAAAAAAGATACAAATAATAAAGACAATAACTGGGGACCACTCATACGCCACTGGAGCAGCGGACCAGGCAGGGCAGCGGTCAGCCGCAGCACAGCCCTGCAGGAAGTAGGAGAGGAGTAGCAGAAAAAAAGGAAGCGGTCAGTTGTGAAGCCACAGCAAAGCAGTCGCGAAGCAGCACCAGCAAAGCAGTCGCGAAGCAGCAACGAAGCTGTCGTGAAGCAGCAGCCGTATTCAGTGGGTGGCGGCCGGCGATGAACGTCGCACCTCTGCAGCCAATCACCGCAATGTGCCTATGGCTGTACCCAAGGGAGACAATACATTTGAGTCAAGAGCTGTGCATAAAGCCATTGGGGAAACAACGGCGACTCACCAAGGGAGACAGGAAGCGACCACACCAGGCCCCGCACAAATCCAGCCGTCCTGCCGCACACAAAAGCCAACTGCCCCCACACAACCCTCATATCAACAATGCGCACATGACACCGACCGTGCACCTGCATGGCGAGGACACACAGGCAAAGTGCCTTACCTTTTG
>CAAKHB010007389.1:0-35608 GCA_901007665.1 Aeoliscus strigatus
TCTGGATGCAGGAATCTGTTGAAGGATTCTTCCTCATTGTCAGCATCTGTGTCTACAACTCCACAGTAGCAGCAGTGGACTGTCTCTGTGGTCCAGTGGTCAGAAGGTCTGTCTGTTAACACAAAGGTCGAGGGTTGGAGCCCAACCATGGATAGAGATTGGTTGTTGGTTTTACTATTGTGAGAAAATGAAGATAAAATAGAGGTCAGAGGTCATGATCTGTGTAACAAAGGTGTCTAATGATTTTTTTTAAATAACTATTGATAACTAGTGTCACGTTTGATGATCAATGAATTTATTCGAGGAGATCAATGAATGGAGGACGATGATATCGGGTGGAAATGAGCTGATTGGTGGAGGTCTGAGCTCTCTGAGTGCTTTTCTAGTTCGTATTGCGATTATCGTTTTTATCCTGGTTTATATCTTGTTGTTTTCACTTGTCTTTCTGTTGATTTTGTTGCTGTGAATGATGCACTTTGCAAGCTGTGAATGAACTATGCTTCTTGGAATCACGGAAATGAGTCGCGTCCTGCCTCCTGAGTTGGAAAAAAAGGAAGATTTCGCACTGTTATTTCTCTTAAAATCCAGACCTAAGTTGTGTCTGAGCAAACTCTGTATGCCACAGTTTAAACGCAAATATTTGTTAATGAAAGTTTAAGCCAGTTTTCAGAAGAGTGTAGGCAGTGGATCAGCTCCTGTGTGTGTGTGTGTGTGTGTGTGTGTGTGTGTGTGTGTGTGTGTGTGTGTGTGTGTGAGAGAGAGAGAGAGAGAGAGAGAAACTGGACGTGTGTTCACATGTAGCAGATAGTAGAAGCTGTATGGTGTGTGTGTGTGTGTTTGTGGACAATAAGCATCATTGTGATAATCCTCCACTTCAACCTGGTCACAAGCCTCAGGCGAAGCACTACTGCCTGGTAGCACAAAGCCCAATGTGAAGCTCATGTGACTGTAATAACCTTTCAGACCTAATCTGCAGTCATGAATGAGAGCGGGGGAGAGAGAGAGAGAGAGAATTCAACCATCGAAACGACAAGTCAATTCAAATGAGAGCACATAAACGAGCGGTGAAGAACAAAACATCTCAGACGTGTCTTATTGCTCCTTCGAACCTCAAACGTCTGTTTTTATCTCTGGTTTGTTTTGATGCATTGTGGTGAGAAGGCTGATTTGCAGAGGTGCACATTTGTCATCGAATTGTCAAGTACATCAAACTGAAGCGGTGCAGCGCGCTCAGTGGCTTCAAAAGTGACACAGAGACCACAGAGAGTACCGCTGACATGTTCTCATACCAACACTGACGGTGAAAGCGCTCTTTTATTTCACGAGTTTGGATTATCGCTGTGAGCAGCCTGTCAGCGCTCATGTTGTGGCGCAGCTGACAAAAGCTGGTGGGTTAAGAAGTCTCATTGGTTCCATGACAAAGGTTTATAGTTTTGTCACGCTGGTCTTTTGACATAAGAATCAATGGAGCCTTTGGTCTGGATCAGCTGACTTGACTCCCAGAAGGGGAACTATTAATGGGCCGATCACAGGGCAGCCATGGCCTGTCAAAGACACGCTACTCTCACAAAGAGAGTCCAGTCTGGACACAACCACGTCACTCGAAGAAGAAGCTTTCTCACAATATCCAGACAAATAAAAAAAGAATGAAAGAAAAAGGAACGACTGTATTCTGAGCTTAACATTTCCATGCTGACGTACTTTCAATTCATTACAATTTTATGTGTTCAACACAACATCACATTGACACAATTATCTCGATGGACTTTACAGTCCGTACAATACTACACCCTCTGACCTTTCACCTTACGTCCAGGTGAGGATAAACTGACCAAAAACCCTTAAGGCAGAAACCGGGGGGAGAACCACAGAAATAGGGATCGCTCTCCCTGGGATGGACAGACCAGCAGACAAGGTACTGAGGTGAAAGAAGAGGTTCATTCTCTGACTGTCCTCCATGTCTGTCCAATCACTGATGGTGGCTGGAGGAACCCAGGAGATGAGGAGTCTGTCCCATGGATCCTGGAGATGAGGAGTGTGTCACACGGATCCTGGAGATGAGGAGTCTGTCCCACGGATCCTGGAGATGGGGAGTCTGTCCCACGGATCCTGGAGATGAGGAGTCTGTCCCACGGATCCTGGAGATGAGGAGTCTGTCCCATGGATCCTGGAGATGAGGAGTCTGTCCCACGGATCCTGGAGATGGGGATGAGTTGGTCGTTCCGGGATTGTCAGGCCCAGAAGTAACAGCAACTCCAGATTGGATGGAACCAAACCTCCAAGGAGAGAGAAGGAGGTAGAGACATGTGGTGATTCTTGGTTTAAGAAACATCTGAGGAATGATGCAGTGGGAAAAACTGCATTCTGCATGTGAGTGCTCAGCCGGGTGAACTGACGTCTAGGAGGAGACGTAGGAGAAGGATGTGGATTGAGCTTATGGAGAGTGTAGGTAACATCTCCCCTGCCGGTCCAGCCACTCCTCATCTCACACCACTGGACAAAATGGAAATGCATCCATTCAACAGACGTGAGAACAGACAAGAGACATTTGAAACTGGCAGACAGAGTGTCAGTGAAATGTCCAACACAAACGTCCAACACAAACTGCAAGATACCAAATGTGTGACGTTACTCTGTTATAGTCCACGCTGTCTCTGTCCCCGTAGTTTACGTGGGAAACAAAATGAATTTGCAAATGGCACACGTGGAAATGTGTGAATATTTAAAATAATTTCAAGATCTTGAAAGTGTTTAAGTCATGAAGTGAAATACATTTTCATAATGTAGTTATATGTATAAAACAAAGGGTATAATTTGTAGTTTTTGTCATTCCTAGGTTATTATGCTGTTGTTTTTCTGCTTTGGCCCATTTGAGATGAAACTGGGTGGAACATAGCCCCTGAAAATGAGTTGGATGCCCCTGTGCTAGAGGAAAAGTCAGCAAATCATTTGACAGCACCACCAATTATCCTCCAAAAAATCACCAAGGCTTCATGAAATCCACATGCACAGAGGAAGTTGAGGGTTGTTGTTTGCGACTGCATTTGTTTCAGAGATGTACCTAATAAATTGGACATCCAGTGTTGATTTCATCAAGTTTGGATGTTTCTGATGGGGCGAATCCCGTCCAAGTGTTTGTTGTGTACAAATGGGACGTCTCAGCGGTGCTAACCTGGATATGAGTATAAATACACTGCTGCACAAAAACCCAACTGGGGATTTCCAACGCCTCTGGCA
Source organism: Aeoliscus strigatus (assembly GCA_901007665.1). Lineage (NCBI taxonomy): Eukaryota > Metazoa > Chordata > Actinopteri > Syngnathiformes > Centriscidae > Aeoliscus > Aeoliscus strigatus. The sequence goes on from CAAKHB010007389.1 coordinate 3,238, forward strand.
GCGCAGCGCGGCTGACAGTGTAAATTTGCAGATAGAATTCATCTAACAGCTACTTCACATTTCCATGTAATGATGCTGGAACCGCACGGCTGTGAGACCGAGCAGGGACACTCTTGACAAAATAAAAGTGACATTACAAAACCTAATAAGACATCAATGCCTGCATTCGCTTCAACCCCATACACACTCATCATTACTATATCAAAGGAGTATAATTAATTACATTTTATTACATTTTCATGACTTTTGTAAATGTTGAATGGACATGCTCAATGTCGAGTTGTGTCAGTGTTAACTAACAGCAGTACAGCAACACACTTACACAAATAACTCGTCAAATAACACGTCAATGAACACCATTACAATTCATTCAGATACAAAATCAGGACAAAAAAATGATTTGATTCAGCTTACAGACTAGGTCGAATTGCAGAAATTGTAATCATGAATATTCACATAAGTAGCTAGTAGCTTAAGTACACATTTGTCTGAAGTAATGTAAGTGATTATATATACATGCCGTTGCTCTCCAACACTTTCTGTGTTACGCTAACATCTACTTTCTTCAGCTGCACTTTGAGGCCCAGTCGTAGCATCGCTCGTACCACAATCTCACAGCCTGGCTATAATTGCTCCTCACTGGGTTCACTGTGTGTGTGACATGCCGCCCAAGCTTCACCGCTGCCCTTGTTGGGGTCGGAAAAGCATTTAACAACAGAGTGACACTTTAAAAAAAAATAAAAAATCCAGAAACCTCTCATGACGCGGACACCTGTTGGTATGAATGTGCCTGGAGGCGGCAATAGTTGACATGGCGCTGTGCGCTTTTTCTGCCCACCCTCATTTCAGCATCACCTGCTAACATCACCCACCCTTCCCATTCCCAAGTGACTGTCCAAGCAGTCCACACTGTCCACAGTCCAGTGTGTGTCTGTGGTGTCCTGCACTTGAAGAAGGAAAGGAGGTGAAGAGTGTTTTCTGGAAGGAACTGGTGTTGTATCCGGAGTGTGATATTGTCTGAAATCATGGAGTACTGCTTTTTGAAAGGAGTTCTACTGGGTTTGTTGATGCAACGCTGTACATCTGAAGGTATGTTGACCTCATGTTGACGATTGTGTGATATGATCATTTTGTGCCACATTCAGTCAGTGAAAGTGACATAAATGACATGAATTTGTCTGCTCCAAAGTACCAAACATACTTGGGATCTCGTGTACTACTGTGTCCTCAGTTCTGCCGTCCTCCTTCCAATCCACTGTGGTCACTCCTGGAGACGTCCACACGGCACCCCTCCAACCAGAGTTTCTCCCCGCCGACGTGGGGCCAGTGGTTGCCCCTCCGAGCCTGGAAGACGTGCACCAAGGCGTACAGGAGGCCTCCGAGCAGGTGGATGGGCGTGGGGCGGAGGAGGTGCTGAAGGAGCTGCTGGAGAGGGTGGTGGAAGCAGCTCTGGGACAGGTGGACCAAGGGAATGAAGGGAAACCAAATGAAAAGCCGGAGCAGGAGGGCGTAGGAGAGGATACAGTCCCAGAGAGGTTGGAGGAGGCAAAGGGCATTGATACCACCATCAAGGGAGAGGTTACTGGTGCTGGTGAGGATCAGGCAGAGTCAGACATGGAGGTGCTCGAAAATGCAGGTGAGGAAGCAGCTGGCGAGGAAGGGGGGAATGAAGGTAGAGGGTCTATGATGGAGACGACAACAGGTGGAGACAACAGTGGTCGAGTGTCAGTGGGAGTGAGGGGCGTCTCTGAGTCTTTGGGTACCGAAAACAGTCGTCACGTAGAGGACGCTGCTCAAGAAGGGACGGGAGGAGATTCAGCAGTAGAAGAGGTACGGGTGAAGGAGGATGGTCGGCAAGGTGTTTTATCAGAAGAAACACCGGCGTTGGAGGAAACACCCGCTGTAGAGGCAACAGAGCAGGAGACTGTTGTAGACACTGACCACCGGATGGGGGCGGCAGACGCTGTGGGTTCAGAGGCCCTGGAGGAGGACAGTGAGGTAGATGAAATGGAGGGTGAGGTGATAATGCAGTCCTCTGTGGTAGAGGAGACAGCAGAGAAGGTTGACACAAACAGGGTGGAGGAGCCAGAAGAAGACATAGAAGATGACGAAGACCTCTTAATGGTTGAGGAAGGAGCTGCTGAGGAGGTGGGAGCAGTCGGCAGAGAGCTGGAGGAGTCAGAGGGAGGTGGGAGCGAGGGAGATGGTGCAGCAAGACACGAATCAGAGGGGCGCGACCATCAAGCAGAAGAGGAGCTGAGTCCACTGGACACCTCACATGAGAACGAGGATCATGGTGAGAAACACATCTCTGAAATGTGTGTCTGCATGAAATAAAATCGAATCAACCACCAAATAACATCTGAAACCTCATAAATTCCCAACACACACATGACCATGAGTTCATTTCTGTCCCATTTTAAGCTCCATGTATTTTGCTGGGTTCATTTGTAAGCAACTGGAGTTGTGTTTGTGTTTGCCTATGATGAGCAAGATACCATGACCTGGATGACGAGAACTGTCACAGACGTCCTCCATGTATTTCATTCTTTTCATCTTAATGACATTTGGAACTTAAGAATATGTTAGAAAAAAAGAAAACTCACAATCTGGGTCATCAGAACTTAAAACTGCAATGGTATTCAGTTGCATCAGACCCGGCAGCTTTAGTCAAGCTTGCATTGTTTGCAACTTAACCTACTTTAAGAGAGGAACGCTTGTTGGAACAACTGTTGGCTATCAGCACGGATCCTGAAAAATTCTGCAGCGGTTACGAAAAACACACAATTGTGCATTTTTAGCCAAGAAATGTGAAGAAAAGGATTCTTAAAATCAGACTTTTGGTTGAACGCATTTATTTGGAAAATATCTTTGCAAGAACATTCCTCAGTTCTTTCACACAGAAGCTGCACCAACGTTCCGAGGAATGCTCTACTCTCGGCTGCCTTATTCTACATTCTGTAGGTCTATTCAACAAACCCTGACCTTTGCCGTCTGGGCTTCATTTTCATCTGTGTGTCACATACCAAACCCTTCTTCTAGAAGCACCAGTGATCTCTGCCCCAGAACCTGAAGACGGTGCTGAAGCCTCGGAGGAGCAGATCCCTGAGAACCAGGCTTCCACCTCAAGCCCATCCCTCAGTGAGGCGGAGGCACAGGACAATACCCTCGACAATGAGATCATCAGCCCTACCGGCGACCTCCTGCCACGCGACTCTTCCGTGGCCCAACCGACGCTGGATTATGTTATTGCTATCCCGCCTCAGGCAGAGGGGGGGGAACCAGGCCAGGCCAATGAGCTGGTGGAAGATACACCTGCAGGTGAAATATTAAGTTTCTGAATAACAAACATGAATGTGTGAAGCCGCTGGCCAAAGTCATGTTGGTTAGATATTGTCTTTTACATTTTGGAAAACAACAGAGAATTCAACTCTTTCAAACTGTGTTTCAGGCCTGGAATGTATTTTATTTTGTTGAACCTTGTCAGGAGTAGTGAAGACAGATATTGTTTTCAAACAATTTAAGCAAAGAGTACTGACTGAATTGTACTGATTGTTTTCTTTTCCTATTCATATTGAATTCAATGCCTCCTCCTCTCTTGTCCTCCCTCTTTACCTTTAGAGATCGGTGAGCTGGGCCTGGAATCCTGGAAGATCGGGGCTGTTGCTGCTGCCGTCTTCCTGGTTTTGGAGACAGGTGTCATCATCATCTATGTCCTTAAATGTCACAACAAGAATAGGTACTTTATTTTACTTTATCATGTCTTAACTTTTCTTGTCTTGTGTCATGTCTTGTCTTTTCTCGTTGTATCTTGCCTTTTCTTGACTTGTCATGTCTTGTCTTGACTTGTCTCTTCTTGTCTTGTCTTGACTTGTCATGTCTTTTCTTGTTGTAGCTTGTCTTTTCTTGACTTTTCTCATCTTTTCTTGACTTGTCTTGACTTGACTTGACTTGACTTGACTCGTCTCTTCTTCACTTGTCTCATCTCTTCTTGTCTTGTCTTGACTTGTCATGTCTTTTCTTGTTGTACCTTGTCTTTTCTTGACGTGGCTTTTCTTGACTTGACTTGTCGTGTCTTGTCTTGACTTGTCATGTCTTGTCTTGTCTTTACTTGTCATGTCTTGTCTTGTCTTGTCTTGACTTGTCATGTCTTGTCTTGACTTGTCATGTCATGTCATGTCTTGTCTTGACTTGTCATGTCTTTTCTTGTTTTACCTCGTCTTGTCTTGACTTGTCATGTCTTGACTTGTCATGTCTTGTCTTGTCTTTTCTTGTTTTACCTCGTCTTGTCTTGACTTGTCTTGACTTGTCATGTCTTGTCTTGACTTGTCATGTCATGTCATGTCATGTCTTGTCTTGTCTTGACTTGTCATGTCTTTTCTTGTTTTACCTTGTCTTGTCTTGACTTGTCATGTCTTGTCTTGTCATGTCATGTCATGTCATGTCTTGTCATGTCATGTCATGTCATGTCTTGTCTTGTCTTGACTTGTCATGTCTTTTCTTGTTTTACCTCGTCTTGTCTTGACTTGTCATGTCTTGACTTGTCATGTCTTGTCTTGACTTGTCATGTCATGTCATGTCATGTCATGTCATGTCATGTCTTGTCTTGTCTTGTCTTGACTTGTCATGTCTTTTCTTGTTTTACCTCGTCTTGTCTTGCTTGTCTTGACTTGTCTTGACTTGTCATGTCTTGTCTTGACTTGTCATGTCATGTCATGTCTTGTCTTGTCTTGACTTGTCATGTCTTTTCTTGTTTTACCTCGTCTTGTCTTGACTTGTCATGTCTTTTCTTGTTTTACCTCGTCTTGTCTTGACTTGTCATGTCATGTCATGTCATGTCATGTCTTGTCTTGTCTTGACTTGTCATGTCTTTTCTTGTTTTACCTCGTCTTGTCTTGACTTGTCATGTCTTTTCTTGTTTTACCTCGTCTTGTCTTGACTTGTCATGTCTTTTCTTGTTTTACCTCGTCTTGTCTTGACTTGTCATGTCATGTCATGTCATGTCATGTCTTGTCTTGTCTTGAGGTGTCATGTCTTTTCTTGTTTTACCTCGTCTTGTCTTGACTTGTCATGTCTTGTCTTGTCATGTCATGTCATGTCATGTCATGTCTTGTCTTGTCTTGAGGTGTCATGTCTTTTCTTGTTTTACCTCGTCTTGTCTTGACTTGTCATGTCTTTTCTTGTTTTACCTCGTCTTGTCTTGACTTGTCATGTCCTTTCTTGTTTTACCTCGTCTTGTCTTGACTTGTCATGTCTTGTCTTGACATGTCATGTCATGTCATGTCTTGTCTTGTCTTGACTTGTCATGTCTTGTCTTGTCTTGACTTGTCATGTCATGTCATGTCATGTCTTGTCTTGTCTTGACTTGTCATGTCTTTTCTTGTTTTACCTCGTCTTGTCTTGACTTGTCATGTCCTTTCTTGTTTTACCTCGTCTTGTCTTGACTTGTCATGTCATGTCATGTCATGTCATGTCATGTCATGTCATGTCATGTCATGTCATGTCATGTCATGTCTTGTCTTGTCTTGACGTGTCATGTCTTTTCTTGTTTTACCTCGTCTTGTCTTGACTTGTCATGTCCTTTCTTGTTTTACCTCGTCTTGTCTTGACTTGTCATGTCATGTCATGTCATGTCATGTCATGTCTTGTCTTGTCTTGAGGTGTCATGTCTTTTCTTGTTTTACCTCGTCTTGTCTTGACTTGTCATGTCTTTTCTTGTTTTACCTCGTCTTGTCTTGACTTGTCATGTCTTTTCTTGTTTTACCTCGTCTTGTCTTGACTTGTCATGTCATGTCATGTCATGTCATGTCTTGTCTTGTCTTGACGTGTCATGTCTTTTCTTGTTATACCTCGTCTTGTCTTGACTTGTCATGTGTTTTCTTGTTTTACCTCGTCTTGTCTTGACTTGCCTTGAGGTGTGTGAGAGTGGTTTCCATCTCAAAGAGAACTGTTCAAATGTTACACTTCACACATTCAGCCACTATTGTTTCAAGTCATTAATTTGATGAGCTCAGCTACACAACCTCATACAAAAATAGAATTTCCATTACAATCCTAATCTGAGCAGCAGAGAGGTTCGTTTTTGTCTCCTTATCTTTCTGAATGTGAATCACAAGCGTCCTCAGAGTCAGTGGAACACACTCGCTGCTCGTGTGAGTGCAGTCTAATCGCTGAAATAAGCCATCTGATCACTCACTCTAATACCAGCAGTGTTACACTCACAGATGGGACTTACTGAGGTGTTTGGACTCGACTGCCTCTGATGTTGCCCAAGCTGTAGCTAACATTTCCATACCCGAGAAGAAATGAGGAAACTGTGCTCAGTGTTGGTTCAGGATTGGACTGTCTGGGTCCACTGAAAGACACTTCTCATTATCCTCTGCATGTTATTGCCATTGCCTAGTGCAACGTGCAGTTCATTTGTGACAAATGTGTTTATGAGCAGGAGTGTACAACGCTCATGTGAGGAGGGAGGCGTGGAGCCGGAGGCTGCGACAGGAGGCGACTGCAGCGATGACACAATCCCTGCCTCCGATGGGGACACGCAACAGTACGTCAGCATAAAATGTTCACATCTATAGCGCTAAGATCTACACAATATATACCACACAGGTACGCGCATGCCCTAGTGAGGTCTGGACTCATAGTGAATGTGGGTAGAGGGAGAGGAAGTAGTAGTAGTAGTAGAGGCCTGTGGTCCCTCAAATGGGTCCACGGGCCACAAGTTGAGAAACCACTCACTGTTGGCACGGCGATGATTCCCACCAACACATAGATATAGTATATAGTTTATGGTTGAGCCTGGGGGCTGTGAACACACCCCGAAGTCACCGTTCATTCAGCCGGCCTTGAAATCTAACAAAGGAGAGATTTGGCTTCTAGTGTGAAAACCGTACGTTCTTTTGTCAAACCGTTTCCTTCGTAAGTGGCAGAACAATTTCACTGTCGTGTACATTCCTATGGGAAAAAAATCGTCTGTTTTTTCTGAATTTTATGTGAGACTAGTTACGTGCCAAACTTTCTGGACTGTCATTATTATAATTGTTAGAATAATAAGAAACACATAGTATAACAAGGTATCCACAACTATTAGCATAATGCAGTGTTTCCCAACCCTGGTCCTCGGGGAACAGCTGCCCTGCTCCTACACAGCTGACCTGTTCCCCGAGGACCAGGGTTGGGAAACACTGACATAATGGACCTATAGCCTATGCCCACAGACAAAGATGGTACACACAAAAAAGGTCTTCTTCCAGATCTACGTTTGTCTACCCCATGCCAGAAACTCCCTTTGTCAGCTGACTGAATGTGGTGCACTGACCTGAAAACGTGCGGTGCATCTCAGCTGATTTCCTCCTGGCTGTTGGAAGTTATGCACTCAAGAGGTTCACGGCATCACACCAGAATCCCACGTGATGTCAGGCATCGCCGGAGCCACCGGTCGAGCAGAGCTGAAACCAGACAAATGTGTGCTGGCTATTTGAAAAAGAGGAGAGTCAAGCATGTGTGCGCGTGACAGAAAGGAAACATCGTGCTTTGGAGACGAGAAGAAGGGTTCATTGAAGAGAGCTGTGATGAAAGCAGAAGAACACGTTGACAGTCGTCTTCAAATGTGTCCTTGTTAGGGAAATTCACAGCAGCGACAATCCAGTTGTCACTGCAGGAGGGAATCATGGGAAACTGACAACAAAAGCCCCTTTCCCTGTGTGGCGCAGAAGTCACCTCTTTGGCACCACTATCATCTGGAAAATACACGCACAAAGTTCCATGTACGCGTCAGAACACTGGAAGCCACAACAGAAGCCTCTCGAACAAACGCCATGGAAGCACTGGAATGTAAAGTCATGATTCGTATTTGATTCAACAACAACAGAATTGTCATCGTGGGGATTTACGGATCTAACACCTGAAACACATTCAGCCTATTGACTGGAAAAAGAAGATGACGAGACGGTCCTCGGAGGTTTATTTAAGTTTATTTATGCAGCACACCTCAGGAAAGTAAAAGCAGCACAAGTTGAATTGGTTCCAAATACATCCTCCCCCTTTTCAATTATAATTGTGCAGAAAATATTCAGATAAAATATTTGTTGGTTTGTTTATTACCCAGTAATAAAGAATGCAACTGAGTACAGTTGTGTTTAATTTGTAATGAAATTACATACACACAGCATTAAAAAGAGAATGATTCAAATGAATCAGTACAAAGAACAAAAAGAAGTCAAAGACAGCTAAAACAAGAAAAACTGAGAAAAAAGTGAAGGAGCAGTATGAAAATACAGAAATAAAAGTTACAGTGCAGACTACAAACCTTGTCAAAGGCAGTCAGGAAAATTCTCTCAGGACATGTGCAGTTAGTCAGTAATGTCAGGTGCTGTGTTCACATCTGGACGTGTCATTATCCTCTTCAGTTTGTCTGACTCCCCATCTGGTGTAGACGCCGGTTAGTAAACAGTGAATATCATCAGTTTCTCTTAATGATGTATTCAGCTGTTCCACAGCCATTTAAACCACATTGGACCAAACGTTACTGGTCTCTTTATTATCTTCTTTTGATACTTTGCTGGAAAGTTCAGCAAAGGTTGTTTCAAACAGCTTCACCTTGATGAATCAACAAAAAAACTGCTTGCAGTTTATCCTTTAAAACGTTTAAATGGCTGTTCTCCCCCGACAGGAAAACGGCTCTGGACCCACCTGACGCTGCTTCGACCCTGGAGCCAAACAATGAGCAGCATGGTGAGGAGAATGCAATAACCATGTCGAACGTCCCGCCCAGCTCCTCTGAAGACTCTGCAGATAGTGGACCAGCGCTGGATCCCTCACAAGAAGTCAGGACCTCCGCACTCTAGAACATCCATGTTTCATCTCATCATCTGCATGACACCCAGAAAGCCCCTCTGCACCCCGACACCCGTTCATTCTGACACCCTGCATTCTTCAAAGACTGGATATGTATGTGTGTGCAAGTGAGAGTGTGAGCGTGCAAGCACATTGGAAACCTATAACACACTGCACGTGTGTGTGTGTGACAACAGGTGAGCACATAGGACTGAATGAATGAAGGAATGAAGGAATGAATGAATGAAGGAATGAATGAATGAAGGAATGAATGAACAGGGAGCGCATGTTCGACAACACTTGTTGCATTGAATGAGATTGAAGATTTGTGTTCAAAGTTGCTAAGAAACAAACAAAAACAGATTTTCTTAGTAAAGCTTTGGGTTGTCGGACCATCATAAGGGCATAAGAAACATTTCACGTCAACCCCAGTTCACGTCAGGTGGGAGTTGTAGTTTAAAGATGGGAGTTGTCGTTTTTCTATCTATATACGTTGACCAACAACACCAGCGATGTGGCACACGTTTCCTGTTGAGTCTCATGCAAATGTACAACGCTAACCTGTAAGAAAATGTGACTGGTCTAATGTCAAACCTGATTTTATTGTTATTCTGCATAACTCCTGAACTTTGTACCATCATTTATGATTTGAACAATACAGACTTTAAATAATAACTGTGATTGTGGACGTTTTATTCAGCTTCCCATTGGGTTTTTGGCAGCAACTCTTTTTTTTTTTTAAACTTGAAATCTAAAAATGTATCTACTAGATAGATAATGATTAATTTGTGCACTCAAATTATCAACAATTTCTACTCTGACACCTCTGTTCCTCCATCAACTCTCTTGTGTAGGTATTTTACTGTAAATCACTTTTTTTTCTTGTGTGTAATCACACAGATGGTGTATTTGTGTCATGATCACAAGGTGTGTGTGTGTGTGTGTGTGTGTGTGTGTGTGTGTGTGTGTGTGTGTGTGTGTGTGTGTGTGTGTGTGTGTAGCTCCAGTGAGATCTGGTCATGCGCTTGTTGGCTATTTAAGCCACGGGCCAGGACCAGACTAAATCTTAGGGGGGCTACAGTTAAGCGTACAGAGGAGCAACATGCACAGTCAGAGGTAGGAGAAAACATCTCACACACACCTGCAGACCTCATTGTTTGGAGCAGAACAGGAGAACAATGTTCAATAATGTCATTGTCAGGTATTATATTATATTACATATATATATAATGTCATGAACATCTCTGAGCTGCACTTGTTGCATTGTGATTGACTTGTGTTTCCTTGTAAATTAATTGTTCTTGCCAAATGAAACCATTTATCTCTCATTTATTCCGAATCAACAAGCTTCAAAACACAGAAAGCATCTGACAAAACTGTTGAAGCAGATCATGTTTTGCCGCCTGTTTTTGAAAGCAGTTTTTGAACTCTAACGAGTTGAAAGACAATTTTTTCATGAATAATGAATGATGACTCACATCGCCTGCAGGAAGAAGTGAAGTTTCCGTATAATTAAGACAATTGGCTTAAATATGAGAACACAGTGAGTAGCTACTGAGCCTAATTGAAGTGTTTGCCTGACATGGAAAGAATTTTTTGTCTCAAAGCCTCCAGTGCCTCACATCTCCGAAACTTTTTTTTTCACCTTATTTAACTAGGTTATTCCCATTGAAATTAACAATCTGTTTTTGAATAGCGTCCAAGACAGTCAGCAGCAAAAACAAAACAAAAACTAACACAAGGAACAGGTAAAAACACAACAAGACAATGTACATTTAACAAACACACTAACTGTGCTGACGGACTGTAAAATGGGTATTAAAACGGCTTTTATGTAAACTACCCGTGTTTTCGGGTAATGGGCAAACTACTATAGCTAGCTAGCTACCTAGCTAATGTTATCAACGTTATCAAAGCTAGCTAACAATCCGTTATCCAGCACTAATGCTAACCCAACGCTAACCCATACAACCTGGAAGGACAGATTGTTAGAAAACTACCTGTATTTTTGGGTTATTTGGTCTCTCTAAATCATCAGGTGTGAATGTGAGTGTGAATGGTTGTCTTTCATGTGGCTCTCTCCAGGGTGTACCCTGACGTTCATCCATTGACAGCTGGGATTGACTCCAGCCAACAACCACCATTCCTTAACCGGAATACGGAATAAGCGGAAGAAGATGAATGATTATAAATATGAGTTGGCTCATTAGCTTTCCATAAAAGCATTGACATCTTTTGCACTTTAGTTCAAAAATATTTTGGAGCAAGTTCACAATCAAAATTACAATCAGAAAAAACATATTGTCCATTGGAGAGCAGTGGAAATTTGTCGTTGACGTGGTTCACAGAATACTAAAACATAAGGGAAAAGGTACACGAAAGACATTAAAAGGAAATAAAAGACATAGCAGTGTAGAGCAGCGCACATAAGCCAAGACCCCTGCGTCAAACCATCAAGACTTATTGATAATGTTCATTGTGGTTGGAAAGATTTCTTGACGATGTCGCTGTGTTCTTGCCAACACTTAAACACTGTGAAGGTGGCTCAGAACTCTCAGACACTCTCTTCTAGGGATGCACCCATACCAGTCCCAGTCGGTGCATCCCTGCTCGTTTCCTAGTTCCTCTCTGGACGTTTGGAACAGAGATCTACGTTATCCTGTCACACCTCGTGTCTCTCTGGTCTTTCTGTCAGCATGTGGGGAGTGGGTCTCCTGGTGACCTTAGGTGCCACCCTAGCACTGGCCCAGTTCCCCCGCCAGTGTGTCACCCCGGAGGGACTGCGCAGCGGCCAGTGTTGCCCCTCTCCTACAGGCGTGGCGGGGGACGAGTGTGGCTCCAGCACAGGAAGGGGACAGTGCGTGTCCATTGCAGCAGACAGCCGGCGTCATGGACCCCAGTACCCGTACGCAGGGCGTGATGACAGAGAGAGGTGGCCCCTGCGCTTCTTCAACCGGACATGCCAGTGTAATGGGAACTTCAGTGGCGCTGACTGTGGACGCTGTCGCCACGGGCTGACTGGGCCAGACTGTGATCAGAGGATCTCTGTGGGTACGGTTTGTTGTACCTGTTGACAATCCATGAGTTAAAGAAAGGAACCTGTCACAAATCTCTGTTTGTCTGTCTGTTTAAACCCCAATCACACCACCCGTTCTCCTTCACCTCTCCAAACTCACTCCAGTAAGAAGGAATTTGATGCAAATGAGTGCAACTGAAAAGCAAAGATTTGTCCGAGCTCTGGACCAGGCAAAGAGGACTGTCCACCCGGACGTGGTCATCTGTACAAGACGGTATTTAAGCATTTGTTACCTTATTGTAATGACGCTGCATTGGTTTATAAAACGAACAATATTCACAATAATGCGTATTATTATTAATATTACTAGTAATATTGTTATTATCATTGTTGTTGTCGTTCTTATTATTTCCATTGTCATGTTTTTTTATGTATTATTATGCTCTGAACATCTACATGTTATGTATGAAGTGATTAGTTCCCAAGACTCAGAGTTAATCTACAGTCCAGTTTATATACAGGTGAACCCATAATGACTTTTTTAAAAAAGAATGAAAGAATAACCCACATTTTGAGTAACAGAAATCCAGTTGGAGTGAAGTGAATGTGATTCTTTTAAATGGCAGCATCTTGGATTCACTTCCTTCTGTAGTAGATTCAGCTTTGATGCAATTTTCTCTTGCAGGTGCTTCAAAACCTTTAAAGTCCTCATCAAAAATTAAATATCTCCTGCATTGCCTCTGCCGGGTTCATGGCAAAAGGCTTTAGATTTTAAATCCCCACTGAAACTACTCTAAAGAACGAAATCTTTCATGCTCCGGTGCCATGAAATCAAACGTTGTGGTTAAACAGGATTCTGCTGTGATGTTATGTGGAGGTTGTTTAAAGGAAAGAACGTAAGTGACATTTCCTCTTCTTTTCCCTGCAGGTACCAGGAGATACTTGGGCCCGATGGTAATACCCCACAGTTTGAGAACATCACCATTTACAACTACTTCGTCTGGAGCCACTACTACTCTGTGAGCAAGACGTTCCTGGGCCCGGGCCAGACCAGCTTTGGAGGTATAGACTTTTCCCACGAGGGCCCGGGTTTCGTCACCTGGCACCGTTTTCATCTGCTGCAACTGGAGAGAGACATGCAGGTGAGTGGATCCACTGTAACCCCATCCGGCTGAGCGGTGGTCACGTGTAAAATTACAAATAAATTAAGAAGTTACAAACAAATGAGTGGCTCAGGGATTTCACATAGCAGATGCAGAGACAGAGGATGATAGTGGAGAAAGTAATGATTGCACACAGGATGATGAGCCAAGGAAGGAGTGTTGGGGATTTGGGGCGATGGATCGAAACAAATGAGACATGCCGAAGTGGGAAGTGACAAAAAAACAACAAGACGTGAAAGAAAGTAGAATACAGCCAAGTCCGGAAGAATTATCTGGTCCAACAAAAAAAAAAAGGTAATATGCAAATTACCCAGGTTGTTTGCAAACTACCTGTGTTTTTGGGTTTCGGCAAATAACCCAGGTAATTTGCATGTTATTCATTTTACCCATAACACATTCATGACATCACAATCACAATACAAAGAGAGATAACATAAGACAAGATAAGATGTCAGTAAGAAATATATGTTTTTAAAAAAGTGATGAATAATAACAAAACATGAAAGAGTTTAACATGCGATATATAATCAAAATAGAATAAAAAACAAACATACAGGAAGATATACATCTTAGGATGTTTACATGACAGTGGTAAGAAATACCTGATCATTTATTTAGAGGGAATTTTATTTGTCACAGCAGCTCCGACCATTAGCAGAAATATGAGTGTGGAATAAAGAGCATGTACAAACCTGCACAGGTAATGTACACGTATGACGCTGGACATAAGAATCTGAAGATTCCTGAAGATATACACATACATATACGACAACTTATCCACACAAATGTGTTCATCACCCCAGTATGTCCAAAGCAGAAATGCGCAGCAGCACGTGTCTTCTCCCCGTCTTGCCCCCACGCAGGACATGCTGGGCGACCCCACCTTCGCTCTGCCCTACTGGAACTTTGCCATCGGCGGCAGTGACTGTGACATCTGCACCGATGACCTGCTGGGAGCCCGGAGCACCTTCGACATCAACTCCATCAGCCCCAACTCGGTGTTCTCTCAGTGGAGAGTCATCTGCGAGAGCGTGGACGACTACGACACGCTCGGCACAGTGTGCAACAGTAAGGACGGCTGCGGAAAGGCTCGGCGTAGTCTCGGCTGCAGCGGAAAAGAGGGCAAAGAGCTCGTAAAGAGAGCATGTGGAACATAAGCTGCTATAAATAAAAGCTCCCAGCTGTTGTGCTGCATTTGCTCTTGCTCTCTATTACTACAGCTGGAAACTACTCCACTTGTCAAACAGCGTGTGAGTTATGTGCAGCCTAAGTGGAGCACATTGTATCATGGAATTAGACAGGAATACGGCGACTCTGCGTGACATTGTAATAAGATAGATTTAGGGATTGGAACTTGTTCCACACCGGCACCGGATTACGACCCTAAATCTTTCATTTTTCAAATCACCTAATTCAATGCAGTATTTTCTTTTCATCTTGTTCTGTGGAATAACGGCCGATATCAATCCTCTTTACGTGTTATTCCCCCCTACGCGCTCGAGAAAGGGCTCGTTAGACACTGACTGTTTAAAGAAAAGGAATTTAGTATCAGGTGGAACATGTGAGCAGCAAAGGTGGGGTTGATGTGTCTCCATAATCCCCCCCGAGTGTCGTGACAGGCCTGGTATTTCCTGCCTTAAAAGGGTTTGTGTGTGTGTGTGTGTGTGTGTGTGTCTGTGGGGGGCGGGGGGGGTGCCCCCATTTGTGCATGTGTTCATTGGAGACAGGAATCCAGCAGTTTACTGATTCCTTTGATCTGAGGGAATAATCTTCAGACGACAACTCCGCTATGTACCCACTGTTTGTGTGCTCGTGAAAAAAAGAAAGAAGGAGGTCACGAATTCAAGAGGCGGGAAAAAACAACAAGAAAACAACAACTTCACGTGGCAGAGCTCCCACGCACGACTGCACGATTAAAGGAGATAACTGACATGATGCGTTGAAGACTTTCAAACACAGAGGAGTTCAATTAGACGTGACACTTGTACTCCCCTTCCTCTCTGGTGTGACGTTGCGTGGGGGTCCGAGGTTGAGCTCGGATTGAATGAAAGTCAGTTCATGTAATTGCTGCTTTCGGCTGAGTTTCCTTTGTGCTGGTTCGAGACGACGGGCTGTGACCTGCAGCTGTGTGTTTTACACCCAGACACCGAGACCAGTCCCATCCGGAGGAACCCAGCAGGCAACGTGGCGCGGCCCATGGTGCAGAGGCTGCCGGAGCCCCAGGATGTGTTGGACTGCCTGGAGCTCAACACCTTTGACACGCCGCCGTACTACTCCACCTCCTCTGAGAGCTTCAGGAACTCCATCGAAGGTGAGTTTCGTCTCCGTGGCGACCGGAACCGAAGGGTTCAGCTCAGCTCTCAGTACAGCTGCTGAATTCTGACGCCTTCCGCCCACATGCACATGTTAGCTCAAACACAACATTTGCTGTTCTTAGTTTTGGTGAATTGCTTCTTTCATTTCATGGCTTCATTTATCCCCGCTTTTCTTAGGCTACAGCGCCCCCCAGGGGATGTACGACCCTGTGATCCGCAGCCTCCACAACCTGGCCCACCTCTTCCTCAACGGCACAGGCGGGCAGACTCACCTGTCCCCCAATGACCCCATCTTTGTCCTGCTGCACACCTTCACCGACGCCGTCTTTGACGAGTGGCTGAGCAGGCATCAGCCAGGTACAACAAACCACACGCAGATATAAGAAGATGCAGGAAATCATCGTCGCTCCGGTTTCCGGTCACGGTTGTGTAGGAGTTAATCGGCGGTGTCAGCAGGCTTCAAGTCTTCATGAAAGGACATGTGATGTACAGACAGACATCTAGACAGGTAGAGTACCCAATGAACCTTAGCATGCTTCTGGAGGACGCCAGAGGACCCAGAGCAAACCCACACCGACCCGAGACGAGCGTGGCGAACACAAAAAGTGCATCCGCAGCCGTTTCAGAAATGGCTTGTGTCGTGTTTGCAGGTGACATTGTTTACCCGGAGGAGAATGCACCAATCGGGCACAACCGCAGGTTCAACATGGTTCCGTTCTGGCCTCCGGTCACCAACGCAGAGATGTTTGTCACGGCTCCAGAAAACCTGGGATACTCCTACGAGGTGCAGTGGCCAGGTGAGACGCTGAAACATGCTGCGTTTGTTCAGAACATTCATCCTCTGATGGTGGAAGCTGTGAACTGAAACTAGAACCTTCTGATTACCTCCTTGTCTCCCTGCGCAGTTCGAGCTTACACCGTGTCTGAGATCATCACCATAGCGATTGTTGCCGCTGTGTTGGTTGTGGCGGTCTTGGGTGGCGTCATAGCGTGCGCCGTGCGCGCCCGCTCGTACCGCTCGGCCGAGGCCTTGGAGCCGCTGCTGGGGGAGACGTTCCGACGGTACTCAGAGGATGACCGGAGGTTTGATAAGTCTCAGTCTGTTGTGTAAATGGAGGGAGTTTTCACAAGTCCACCATTGTCATTCCTCATTTGTTTTTTAAGATCAAAACCTTTCTTTTAATAAAGTGGTCTCAGACCCACAACGTGTGTGTGTGTGTGTGTGTGTGTGTGTGTTGTTTGTTGACGCATCATATTCCAACACTAGTCAGATCGAGTCCCAGGTCTCCAGAACAGCTCACACACTGCCACCGTGTGGCTGTAACACATCATTGCAACCATGTGGATTTGTATTGGAAGTCATTGTTGTTCCCTTTTCCCCCTCTTTAATACAGTCTTATGAAAACAACAGGATATGAGTTGAGCATGTGGTATAGCTGTGACTAACTGTTTATACTACTGTTTATATCTTGTTATAAGTTGTGAATTAGGCATAAATATACGGGTACCATACACCAGGGATCCAACCCTGTGCAACACACACACACACACACACACACACACAAGCAGTGTAGATGTTTGTTGGTGATTTGCCGAGCATGAACAAACTGACAAAGAACCCTGACTGCTCTGACTTGACAGAGAAGGTTTCACAGACATCAAGTTGACCAGTGGAGACCTAGCTGATTATTACCTCCACCAAGGACGTTCTGCTTTTGCCAGTGTTTATCTGTCTGTTTGTTGTTGTTCGCAAAATAACTCAAAAAGTTCTGAACATATTTGAATTAATAATTAAATGTTGGTGGTGTTCTAGAACCTTCTGGATCCAGGAATCTGTTGAAGGATTCTTCCTCATTGTCACCATCTGTGTCTACAACTCCACAACAGCAGCAGTGGACTGTCTCTGTGGACCAGTGGGTAGTGGGTCTGTCTGTTAACGGATGGACGTTTATTTTTAGTCTTACTGTTGAAATAAAAAAAACTAGAGGTCAGAGGTCATGATCTGTGTAACAAGGTGTCTAACGATCTTTTTTAATAACTATTTGACAATCAGTGACAAAGTCATGTTTTGACGATCAGTGAATTTATCAGAGGACATCAAATGAATGGAGGATGTTGATACTGGGTGGAAATGAGCTGACTGGTGGAAGTCTGAGTGTTTTTGTAGTTTATTATGTAACGTGATGAAAACAGTGTGACTCAGCATCTAAAAGTCTGGATTGAGGAACTGGAACATTGATGAAGGAGCGTTTTCTGGCTTCTGCACCTTTGTATTGGAGTCTTTATCATACCGTCAGCACTGCAATACTTACACACAGATCTTTGTTGGCATTCCAGGCTGTAACCATAGAAACAGACTCTGCCTGGAATGACCCAAGATTTTCTGGATGAGCCATCCGATGCGGATTCCACTCCTGTGGAATCATTCCAACAATCAGCTGCTCCCCAACGAGCATCATTCGTGTCTTTTACGTGCAGCGTGTTTCTGTGAAAAGCACTTTATTCTTGGAGTTGTGGGGGAAAAACACTGCAACGTGTCAGGCCGACTGGAGATGTCGCTGGAGATGTGAAGACCTTCTCATCCACTGGTGTGCAGCTCATGAATGTTTGAGGGAAAGGACACTGCGGACTGGACTGGAGATCTGTTTTCTTTTTCTTCATGCATGACAAGGAATGTTTGAATACAGGAACACATGGACGGACTGAGCATGTGTTCTTCTGCTAGAGAATGGAGCATTTGGAGATATCTCCGTCTGAAAAGCCTTTAGGACGGCTATTGTTCACCTGGAGGAGGATAAAGCCGACTGCCGTGGCTCGGTTTCAGTAACGCTCGCGATGTGAACAGATGGCTTTGATTAATGCCGAGCCTCCGGGCAGGAATCCCAGATGCCTCCTGTTTCCTAAATGAGACGTTTGTGTGCAAATGAATTGTTTGTCAAGTTGTCACAGGTAGTTCCAGTAATTACAGGGAACGGTCTGTCCACGTTCTGCCTGCGACATCTAAGGTGATGCTCCAGAACTTGTCCTCCTCCATTTTTTATCCTGTGTGAACGTCCAACCGATCAGCAGATAGACAAGACACACACGTCATCCCAGTGAGAACTGTCTCACAATATGCATCTTTCCCGAACCGATGATGTCACAATCTCCACTTCCACCAATTGCCGTGTTGCAACCCGCTCACCAGAACCAATCGTTCCATAAGTACGTTTGTGTGGTCCGAGATGTGATGCTGTGTGGTGACGTTCATGTCTACAGCTACAGTTGGAGCTGGTTGTCAACAGTTCGCGGTCGTTTCATCTCCTATCAGAATCTTTACAGACAAACTGAAACACGCAAAAAGAACGTCATCGTGGTCTGACCTTTACTTCAAAGTAAGTCTCACCTCGTGTCTGTTTACGATACACTACGGAAGAGTAGTAGGACCATGTAGGAGAAAAATATTTGAGAGGAGGAAGACTTTTTTCTTCAGTGTGCACTGAGGGAAAATTTTGAGAAGAAATTTGAAATTTCGAGAATAAAGTCAAAGTAAAATTTTGAATTTATTCAATTGTATTTCGACTTCTCTGCTTCTCACCATGAAAAGCAGTGACAAAGATTGTTTCAAGACAGCACGCCCACCTCGGCCATCAGATTGTCTCCGTTTTTTCAAACTCAGCAGCGCCACCTTGAGTCACGGCACAACATTGCAGGTTTGACTTGTGCTCAGAGCAGCGTCACTAGAATTGAGGGCAAATAAACATTCAATAAAAAAATGTCATGTCAGGAAATCAAATAACTGCTGTGGTTACTGCTCTCATTACTGAACTAGAATCAAACTGACTGCTTATTCAGTTACTGGTTATTTTCTGAATTAAAGTTTCTTGTATATTTCCAGTCCAATGTAAACCTTGCATCTGGAATTGGTTGAACTGTGTTGAGATCACAGTCCTCCTTCTGATGATTATTATGATAATATGATCTCTGTGATTGTACGGTTTGAAGATGGAGTCTGATGCAGTCTGACAGTACGACATGAAGCCACAAACATACAGTATTTACACAGAGCCCTGTGAAAGTACTTGTCCACTATTGTCACTTTCCATCCTCAAATGTAAATGCGTTGAAATGATTCATGGTTTTAATTTCAGTATAGATTCATCTGTTCTGTGAAGGCCTCAGATGTTTGTCAGTGAACATTTGTGAATCTCTATCTCTGATAGATAAAATAGTAAGAATATAACATAACTGCAAACACAGGCCAGACAAGGAGAGCATGAATCAGACATTTAAGCAAATTGCTGATTATCAGCAATGTGCTGTCAAATGATTGATTGGCGTTCAGGATCTACACACTAGTGACGTGCGGTCAGTGAGGCAGTGGCTCACCTGTCATCATGACAAAAAAAAGAAAAAAGAAAGTGTACATGAATAAATATTAATATTTTAAAAGTGCATTTGCAGTATGACTACACATTTCTGACATTTTATTGAGTATGAATTGCCGTATTTGAGTTCAAATGAGATCAAATCCAGGGCAGAAACCCCGCGTGAGGCAGGGGCGAACTGTGCCTCACGTCTGACTCCATGATCCAATACAAACTGGGTTGCATGCCGCGTGCCCGTCTCTGTTCCTCAGCATATCACCAATATGAACTTTACACAAATATTCGTTATTCACCATGACTCTCTGCAGTCTGTGTAATGTCTTTTATGTATGTGTGAGAGAACTATTCCTGCTGATTGACACAGTAAAGTGCAGAGAAAAGTCAGCAGGTGAGGCAGGCAGTACTCTACCTCAACTCAAGGGGGCGTACGCAAGCTGGCAGGTGCTTTCTCGCTGCAGTGCTGACTTCAACAGAGTTTCTGTTGAAGTCAGCATACATTTTTGGCCTTAAAGAATTATTCTTTTTTTCTTATCATTTTGATAGGCAAACTTTATTAAAATTTTGAAAAAAAAAAGTTTGAAAAATAACTGTGGGTTAAATTTACATTTTTACTGTAGATCAGAATTACATTTGTGCTGCACACATCTCTGTACTTTAATTCGTTTACAGTATATATGAATTGCTTAAAATGAATTGCTCTATCCATAGCTGTAAGAAAGTTCTTTGTAGACAAATATGTTCTGGTGTATATGTTTGTGAGTGTAACTGAAAGAGGAATGCTGATGGGATATGAACCATTATCAGTAGTTGGATGCTGTTGGATGAACAGTGAAATGCTTTTTTCAGTTCTTACAATCGTAAATCTGACTCTTGAGTCAGCGCCTCACCAGCCATGAACCTCACCGCACGTCACCGCTACACACGTGTGTACAACCAGATCTGAGTAGTTTCTTGTAGTAGCTACAAAACGACCAGAGCTACTGGAATATTGAGGAATGCACGTGAATTCCAGATCTACTAACTGTTAACACACCAATTTGTTCTGCTTATGTTTCATTCATGAAACCTATTTCTTTTAGTGCTTGCACCAAGTGTATTAATGAAAACACAAACTACACGAGCCCTTAAAGTGAAAATGCATCTTTTTTATTGGTACCATACAATAATTATCAAGGGCAGAAACTAATCAAATCAAAAAAATATATATCAAACAATGATTTTCTAGGGGGCTTGAGGAAGGTACAAGTCACCGTTCAAAACTGCTGCTGCCTTTAATGAAATACAAATTTACAAAACGTGGAGATGCTCGGTCATCCAGGGGGGTCAGGTTCAAAGCAGCTGAACTTGTAAAGTCATGAAAATGGTTCACCTCTCAATCTTCAGTTCCGAACAGATCCGGTCCTTCACCGTCCGTTTGTGGATAAATGTAGACAAAACAAAACAAAACAAAAACAAGCTTCAGATGTGTTCATTCCAAATAAGCAGGTTAAACGGAGCTGGTTGTAGAAGATGCATTGATGACTGATGTTAATCAGAACAAAGACCAAAGAAGCAAAGTGGACAACAGTTGAAATAAAAAACCTGGCCAGTGATTGAACTTGCAACCTACTGGTTGACTTACACTTGACATCAGTGTGGAAGTTGCAGTACACACAACTGTGACAAATGTGAGAAACAAAATGTTTGTATGCATGAATGAATTTTGGAAGTTTCCTAAATAAATACACAGAACAAATAACAGACAAAGTAAACCCATTATACCATGGTGCCATTGTAGCCCTGGGGTTTTTGGAATTCAATTTACACAAGTCTTTCAAAAAAACGACGTGGAGGTGGGAGGGCCAGGTTCATGAGTGTTTTTCTGCTATTAGATTCTTTACATTAGATCAGGATGTCATAAGGTAAATCTAAGTAAGAATACATCGTATTACAGTCAGACAGAACTTTGCTACTACCTTAAATATACAAGCACAAATGCACAAAAATTCAAATTTCCAAAAAGGAACGAAAAAGACAAAATAAAAACATCCACACTAAATATTTTTTTTTCTTTTATAAACATAAAAGATAAAAACAATATATTTTAGAGGGGAGGGAGAGGGATAAAAGTCCTGTGTTGCTCCTTGGTCTGTAGCTTTTCAGTATTTTTAAAAAATAAATTTAACTAAAGGTGTTTAAGACAAATTAAAAACATTCTAGGGAAATATATACTGTATAAAAACTCTTAAAATGTGTCACTGTGTGTGTATGTGTTGGAATTTTCCTCTGTACCCAAGAATGCCTCCACGGTAGTCCAATCAGACATGACCTGGGCACTTGGACTGAAAATCCTTCAATCGTTGCTGTATTTGAGGTGTGTGTGCGCGTGTGTGTGTGTGTGTGTGTGTGGAGGTGTGAGTGTGTGTGTGTGCATGCGCGCACGCACGCACACATCCTTGAATGTGCGTTGTTTTTCCCAGTGCCACATTTCAGCATTCCTACTTGACGTTATTCTAAATTCTGGTCTGCCCGACATGCACGACACAAATATGTTTTAGGCATGTTCTCTCCTCCAACGTCTCACACTGTGATTATACTCTATGAACATCAGCGACACCTTTTGGAGAGCAGTCCGGAATGAAGACTCATGTTTGGAGGATAAGGTGGACAAATCATCCCTATCAACATGCTGTTTCCACCCCCGAAGAGTGAGTGCAAAACTCTCCCTCTGAAATCAAATCGGAAGCCTCCGCAGTCAGAATGATGAAGCTGAAGCTGTCAGAACTGAAAACTAACAGGGGAACATTTTGTGTTTGGCATGAGGACAACAGAAGACAGCAAAGCGACGGGCCTTAAAACGTGACAATTCAGAGCAGAAGCTGACTGGGGAACCAGGGAGCTCCCTCGGCTTCCTGAATCGTAGGTAACGTCTGCCCATGAGCACATGAGCAGCCAGGGACAGATGGGTGGGTGGAGGCTGAGGAGGGGGGCTGGAGAGGTCTACTGTGATGCCTGTGAGGTGGGGTTGTCACTCTTGCTCTCTTGGCTGGAGGGAGCCTTGTTGTTCCAGGGCGAGTTGGAGCCCAGCGCTGGAGAGTTGTTGAAGCTGTCCTCGTCATCGATGCCATTGGCTGCATCAAACTGTGTGTTCTCCAGCCGCGTGATCAGACGTTCGTCCTCATCGCCAAACTCCCCGCCCATCAGTGTGGGCTCTCCCACCACCATCACGTCCTTCAAAGAAAAAAAAAAAAAGAGTTTACAGCGCCACAGAACAGTCAGTGAAGGGGCTGGTTCCTTTGACAGACACCAGACGACTGAACCCATCTGGGATTTCACCGTGGAAACGACCGGCCCTGTGCTGTCGTAGACCATCAGGGATTTTGTTGGCTTGTAAAGACTCGGAGCCACGGTTTGGACTGATTTTTTCCTCACCCTGACGGAGGGTTTAGGACAGAGGGTGTAGCAATGTGCGGACTGTGACAATTGAGACAATTGTAAATTGTGATGTTGGGCTATACAAATAAATTGAATTGAATTTTTCAGACGTGTGTTTGCCAATAAAATACGACGTGATGGTCCCATGGAAACAAGGACAGAAGCTCCACGACTGATGGATGGACGTGTGCGCTTAGCTCTGTTAGCCTGATAGGTTGTTATTATGAACTTAAATACGCTTAAAGGTTTCATTTGATGAGTCATTTGAAAGAAAGAAAGAAAGAAAGATGTTTGTTTCTGTTTTGTTAATAGTAGTGATGTCATGATCGTTGTTAGGACAAATCTACAGGTCCAGTTTGTTACAGTCTCTACACCAGTCTCTACGTGTAGGTGTGGACCAACTACAGGTGAATCTGAATTTAACGAATAATCAACATAAATATGTTGTCGTAATCAGAAAAAAAAAACAGTTCATGAGCATCTCTGTCTTCCACTGTCAACTGTACTGGGAACCTGTCTGGTTCTGGTCCTGTCTGGAAGAGGACCTTCACCTCAGCAGTCTACTGTCCGTTGTACCAGCGATAGAGATACAGTTGTTCCTGTCTCGTGCTCATTGAACATGGCTGATGCACAAATCAAACTGTCAGTGAAGTGCAGATGTTTGCGTGGTTGTTTGTCTGGTTAGAACGTTAACTGTAAGAGCTCGACGTCCTGCTCCATCTTTGTCAGAGGAAACTGCCCACCAACTGAGCAGCAGGTTCCGTGTGTTTGTGTGACGTATAAACCGCCGTCAGCACTCACACTGAGGAGGAACTGAACTGTTCTGGAAACACACTGAATAGAGCCCAGTCCAGGTGCTGGGACTGTGGAGTGGTATATCCATGACATAGAATATAGACTATACGGGGGGAAACAAGGCCACATGCTGCAATGGAGGAGGAGGAAAAGTCAAAGGAAAGGTAAAAGTTTTATAGACAACATCAGTTCTCTGGTGACGCTCAGAAAACTGACTGCTGTAACAGAAACTAATAGTCACATGAGGAGAGGAACAAGTTGCTTTGACCGGCTCAGATGATGTTAAAGACGAATCGTTAACATTAAACGTGTTAAACATCTTTAACACGTGAGCAGAGTTTATCAACATTTCCACACTCAGAGGACACGGACTGAAGACCTCTGCTTTCGGCTGCTTCTTTTACATGTGCATACCAAAGTATGCCAGAGGGTGGAGCTAATGTACTCACTGGAACTTGGCTCGACAGAGGGAAGCCACTGCCGGGACTCTTCTTTTTGTTGTTGTTGTTGTTCGTCCCTCCTCCTCCACTGATGGTGCTGCCACCTGACATCTTGCGCTTCCGTCGTTTGTTTGGGGCCTGTCTTGACGGCTCTGCTACAGAAGAGAGGGAGACAGAACGTGTGACAAATGAAGTGGGTTATTCTGCCGGCGGGTCTTTCCCCCGGTGTGGAGCTCACATACCAGGTGGTGCCACCATCCTCTGCCATTTCTGGAAGAGGCAGGTCTTGAGGCAATCTCTGGGGCTCAGGCTGTATGTCTTGTGTCGGGACATGAGCTCCTGCATGGGCTCCAGGATCACACAGAGCTAGAAGAGGAAACACAGAGTCAGACATGTTGGTTAACGTGACTTAACATTCACGTTCTAGCAGACTGTGTGACAAAATAACCCCCAAAGGGGCAGAGCAGGTCAAACCTGTGCAGGCTGGTGGAACATACACAACCGGTCTGTACTGTGACATGCAAACATGGGAGTAAACACACCGGGGTCATCCTGGGGTCAGAGATTCACTTACTCGGAGGTAGTTGAGAGTAGAGTTTGACAGGCCACATCTTGTGATATTTTTGGACAACTGGTCCAACATCTGTGGGTCCTGCGCCTGCGACATCAACATGACATGTTCAACAACAACATACACCTGATGCACCCGAGTCGGCTGACGGTGCCTCTGCGTCCACTCACGTGCATGGCCAGTATGCTGCGGGGGATGAGCTCACGGTGTTGTCTGATACTGAAGTGCCAAGTTTTTATCCTCATCATGTCGTCAAACATGAACTCCAGGTACAAGCGACCCTCTACACACACCTAAAGAGGTTTCAAGGTCAGTAAACAGATCAAATCTAACCAGGTGGCCGATCCTACAACTCAAGTGAAAGGACATTTACCGTGATTCACAGAAAATGAGCGACAACACAGGACAAAATGTGTCAATCATCATGTATATTCACGCAAATAATCATGTGCACAAACACACCTGTGTGAACATGGGCTTTCCGTTCTGGGTGACCATGGTGCACTGATCACAGTCAAGGGAGACAAAGTTGTTGTGGAACGACTCCTTGGGATGTTTCAGCACATAGTAGAGCTCAGTGGCACCACCCTCAAATATACTTCGGAAATACCGTGGAATCAGTGTCCGGCCTATTGCTGAGGAGGTGACAAAGAGGAACAGCATTGTGAGTGATACACGTTTCAACATGGAGCTAAAGGACGTGACGTGAAGAGGCAGCAGATGTTCCTTACTGTAACGTTTGGGTCCATCCTCCAGACAAAAAGTAATGGTCAACATGGCATCATCTTCAAAGAACTCTGTAGTAAAGGCATCCCACCACAGGTTATCACACTCCTTCAGGATGGAAGAGGAAAAACTTACATTATACATTGGATTGTGAGAGACAGACATACACGTGATGTTCTCACAAACCTCTGTCCAGTTCTGTAGCCGTTTGTTAAGTTCAAATATTCTGTAGTCTGTCTGGTTACCATAAGGTGTGTGTCTCCTACGCCACAAAAAGAACAAAAAAAGGGTTGTCATCACTTGGCTGATAGAAGACAAAATGAAACATTTTGACTGAAAGATGTTGTTCTCATGCTAGCCACAAGGAGGTACGCTCCTCACCAACAAAAGCCAGGGAATAATGAAACTGCAGAGTGGAAAAGTCAACAGGAAAGAATGCCACAGTTACAACGTCTGCTCACTTTAAGTTGGGATTGCTTCAAGTAAGCAGTCAGATTTATTTATACAGCACCAATTTAATAGTGTCGAGGTTATATGGTTGTACCTCCAGGTGGAACACCACCGAATGTGTTGTTCATCAACTAAAGGCTCATTTACACTGGAAGCATCTCTCCTCTGTTTTAGCACCATCTCAGTTCACTCCGGAAGCGTTTCAGCAGCAGAGGAGAACGCCCAACGAGTACCGAGAGACAATGAGGTAGAACGGGAGTCAGGAGACGGCGTGAATAAGCACCATCAAACAAGAGAGAGACTTCCATTTTCTGACTTCAGTTTTCATCAGCTTTCACCTCCACACATCCCTCCCCATAGAAAACTGCAACAATTTCAGCCAAAACTTAATCTATTCTGATGTTGTCTTTATAAAACGGATCTGAGGAATCAACTATGATACTCTGCTACTTCTTCTCCACTTCAGAGACAAATCTGTCCTCGTCCGTGACGTCCTGTCTGACCTCTGACGTACCGGTGTGTCTCCTACACACATTATGGTGTTTTATTTTGAAAATTGACCAGCTTCTCTGTGTAACTCCGCTCTGAAGCAATAGAACATATCCTCTTTTTAGTGGGCGGCCGGCGCTCACTCCAAAGACACTTGACGTGAGCACTCTTACTGGCTTCTGACACTGACACGATCCCCAGCGGAGCCGCGGCGCAGACGCTTCCAGTGTACATGAGCCTTAAGAGTGAGCACAAGAAGAGCGCTGGAGCAGCATTTGCTCCATCAAAGGGCACCACGACTAACTTCTTCCAGCAGTAAAGGAAGCACCAGTCATACTGTTGCTGTTCTTAGCATTGATAAATGCTGCATGACATGTCACACATTGTATATAAATGGTGAAGTGCAGCTTGACTGGAGAAAAAAATAAATAACTTGAAAATCAAATTGCAATTGCATTATCTGGTAGAAAAATCCATATGGTTCAGCTCTAGCGTGAAGTAATATCGTCTTACCCGATGCCTGGCTCCAGGTATGTGGGGGGATACATTGGGGTGGGACTGTAAAACGAGAGAGATTATTACATCAGCTACCGTGCGAGCTGGTCTGTCTCTATGACCCTGTGAGCCAAACATGGCACAAACTGGATGATACAAGACAGAAGAATAAACTCAGGTCAAGAAGCAGTTTCCTGAATAGTGGGCAGTGTCAAGACTGTGAGTCAACTGGCCTATTGAATCATTGAATCATTGTTCCAAACAGCACCCTCCTGTTCAGTCCATTGAAATGATTCACCATACTGATGTATAGTGGGTGCCCAGGTACCAGGGGTGGAACGGTTCACTACGTATCAGGTTGGGGCCACGGGTTGGTTCAGTACATGTTGTAGTTTTCTTTTATTTTCAAGGACAGGTCATATAGTCCCACAGAATCAGATGAATGCCCACTCCTGCCCACTCCTTTCATCCGTCTGCAGTCATTGACACTCTGGGAAGATGTTGCTGCTAGCATCAGCAACACCTGTTATGCAGTGTTTGAACCCTGTCATAGCTTTATCCTCCGACATCCAAAAGGCTTCGACTGAAACCATGAGGCCAACATGTCATCTGAACTAGGGACTGATTTAACACGTGCACAAGGGACATACGGAAACGACACACTGAACCGGACGGTACCGGACACAAGCTATTATTTTAAGAGGGAGACAATGTGCTTTCAGTGGAAAATGCTAAAGTTAAGAGGAGCTTTATTTGTCACAAATAACTACACACAACACAATGCACCATATTTTGGTTCCTCCACCCAGTACAGTTGGAAAATTGCAGTCTGTTGCACTTTGGAACGAATCCCTGTGTACATCTAGTTAACTGTCCAACAGTGTTCTCAACATCTCAGGTAGCATTTGATTTCATGTCCAAAGGAGCCACTAAAATCTGAGAAGAGCAATATGAAACTGAGCCATCGCCGTTCCTCAGCGAGTGTTCTGACATACTTTGCTGAGATTAACCTGACTATGTTATTGGACATTCCCACAGTGACGTGACAATCAGAGATCAACCTGTGGCAGGTCAAAGGTCAGTGAATAAGTGACAATGCCTCTCCCGAATGCTTTCTATCTTAGCAAATGTTCACACCCAGGACACCTGATTTGATATGAACTTCAGTGCATACA
Source organism: Aeoliscus strigatus (assembly GCA_901007665.1). NCBI lineage: Eukaryota > Metazoa > Chordata > Actinopteri > Syngnathiformes > Centriscidae > Aeoliscus > Aeoliscus strigatus. The sequence continues at coordinate 31,492 of CAAKHB010007389.1, forward strand.
CACCCAAACATACAGATACGGATGAAAAACTCACCCCACATCTCGGTCTAGCATGGTGCCGGGATGGAAGGGGGGGAAAGTGCTGCCGTTAGGAGGCTCCTTGGGTGAGTACAGCTTGAACGACTTTGAGGAACAGCCTGGAAGAAGGACAGAAAAAAATATTGGAATCAACATAGATGTTATGTAGTTTTCAAACATGACATTTCTCAGAAGTAACAAATAATTGCATATCTAGAACAAATATCTGTGAATCCCTATATTTAATGAACAGCATTTTAAAAAGTCACTCAGCGGGGGACAAAAGCATAGATATACATTATAAAACAGACAGATACTGGAACACAGATGTGGCCTGTGTGTGGAATGTAAATGTTGGTTTCTAATGGAGTGCTGTTTACAAAGACAAACACACTATATGCATGATGCCATGTTTACGGAGACATTTTTTGTCGACAGCAGGTGACCCAAACTACTCAAACCAAGTTACATGAAGATGCACCATACTTACATAGCTTACTACAAGCAAAGTTAAGCTGCACTGTCAGAGAGCGTAATTATCCATTCATCTCACTACACAGATCTAAGAGAGACAAAAACAACACAGCTAATGATTTTCTCTCTTCGAGCCTCCGTTCTACCTAAAATGTCCTTCAGGTCACGGCCCTGTCCATTACTATGGTGAAGCCCCCGCCTCGTTGAAATCTCTCTATGTTGTATTTCCATACTGAACATATGACTTAATGTATGAAAGATGTTGCCAAACATGTGAAATTGGGATTTTAGAACACAAACAAAAATACTTCAAATGATTTGGGGGATTGTCAGAAAAGAATCATCTATTTCCCACTGTAGTCAAGAGGCTATAACATAACACCAACATGCAAAAACACACACAGTGTCTGTTTGTCTGACTGACAAAGATCACAGTCAAAACTGGCCTGGGGGCGGGGGGTAAACAAATACACATTTGGTAGATTTTCCTACAAATGTCTGCTGCATAGACTACACCAATTAATACACAACCTACATATCTGCTCTCCAGTAGGAGTCCGTCCACAAAGAATTGCACAAACTGAGAACAGTATGGCATCTTCTGCTTCACCTTTAGCACCAAGAGGTGTACTTTGCGTGCCAGCTATACTATGGGATGGATGCACCACTATAGGACAACAAACGGGGCTACTAAATAAATAAATAATCGATGTGTATGTGTCCATTAGTTGTTGAGAGCTCCATTAGCTCCTCTCCTCCCCTTTCCTGTTAGCGGTTAATCAGAGGCAGTCCCAATCACATCAGCCAGATCCCACTTCCTCCATTGGGAATTACCTACCTCCCTGACTTACATGCAAATACAACATCAACAACATAAATATCAGGTTAAATGCCTACAACATCTAAAACGTTTGACTTCACATAAGTTCTACACATTCAGCATGGCCTCGTTTAATCAAAATGCAGTTATACTCCAATCCGAGACTTGCGGGGCAACAGTAGCAGGCGTTTACTATGCAATAGGCTGGTTACCCCTAAAGACTAACATATCAACTTATAAGATAGAAATACGAGATGTCTGGACAGGTTGTCAACATGTACTGCAACGGTTCGAACAACCAGTGGGTTTGTCGTTACTTTACACAGTCAATACGCATCTACGAGAGTCTGTCTGGTTACAATGGCAATTAGGAAGACAGCAGGCATACAGCACTACCACTTAGCCGTTAGCCGGGCGGCCAAACGGCAAATACTTCGTGGTGTTGGCTTAGACACACATACCCGACGGCACTAGCACGTCAACGACGTCTGAAATCATATCCGACAAATCGTCACGGTAGCCTTTATCATGAAAACATCGCTCGAAAACAACACTGCTAGCAGGGCCTACGGGGAACGGCTAACGCAGCTAGCCAAAAACAGTTAGTAGCCAGTTAGCAGGTGTTAGCCGTCTTGCTAGCGCCCGAGCGTTAAACCACCTTCAACGACAAAACGCTAAAATAACACATACAATTACAAACAAAAGGCCTGTATATATCATTTAATCGTTTCAGTAGCCATTCCGTGCGGTAAAACTGTGTGTTCGGGGGGAAAATGACCCTTTACCTGCAAAAAAAAGTCCAATCAGAAAATTGCTGTTTACAGATCCGTGATGATAGAGTGAGTACGCTCCGTGCGTAAAGACGGATAGGCCCGCGGCTGGATCGACGCTACGTGCAATACGTCCCTTTGAACAGGATCAATAAAAAAATCTCCTGAGATTGTGAGACGGAGGGGGGAATACAGCCCAGATTGCGGGAGTCGGTCGGCTATGTTTTCTCCCGCATGAGGCCTTGTCAGTGGTCAGAAGCCTGTTGTGGGTTTACATACGGACCCCGATGAGCCTTTTGTTCACGGGAGGACATGAACAATAGCTGTAGGCCCTCCTCCTCTTCATCCTCCTCCTTTTCCTCCGCAGTACATTTGCTCCTCTCTCCTCTCTGCCCATCACCCCCCCACACCACCACACACACGAATGCACAACATTAAGGTTGTCTGGTAAGCATATTTCCCTCCATCCTCATCCCACCCCATTCCTTGTAAGTCATACAGATGAGAACTGGCCTAATGCAGCCAAGTGGAAGGGTGTGTGTGGATATGAAGATCCCTCTGACTGCAAAGTGCTTTTCCTGTTTGCTGAATTAGTGCACATTAGTTTACTGCAAAACAACATGTGAAATACACACGCAGCATATAAAAGTGATGCCGTGGCCTGATCGGTGTAAAGGAGATTAAGATCTTTCCTCCAAGGATAACAAAGTCAAGTCGTTTGCAATTAATTGTGTCTTTGAGTTTGTACACTGAACTGTCTCCAAGGTAGCCCAGTAAATCCATTACCACCGTGAACCTCGCTCTCTCTCTTTATACACACACACTCATGGACACCACAAACACACAGATAGCGCCAGGCCAAAGGAAAGTCCCGCTGGCCTGTAAATCTGCTTAAATCGCCTCAAATCATAATCAGATATTCAGATCACAGCCAGAGAGGGCTCACATATGGCAAAGTTGAGATATAAAAAGAAATGGTGTGTGTCTCTGTGTGTGTAAGAGAGAGAGTGTGTTTTTAACCACCACAAGCATGTAGCCCATGCACACAGGGAGTAAAAACCCAGTGTTTCATAAATAATTTATACACAATTCAAACTTCTCTTGTGAGCGTCCCCGACAGTTAATAGGCTGTCATAGGTGCTGTTGTATTCTTTGGACATCTTTCCATACTACTGTGAATTATACACTTTGTTTTCATTTCACAGACTGTTATCCAGAGATAAAGGTTTCACTCTCGTAAATATAACAGTGACCTTGAACAAAAGCCTAGCTTCACTCCAGTGTGGATTTCAAGTTACTAATGAGTGTTTGAATTTTTATGGGTACATTACACACATTAAAACAACTAGGAGCCTTTAGCTATGCCAGCGGCTCGGGGAGAGTACACACTAGAACAAAAGGAACATAATACTGAATGGTACACATTTGTACAACACAAAAAAGGCAAATACATTCAGTCAAATTCATATAAATATCCAAGCTATGTTGTGATATGCACAGAAACAACTTTGACTCCAACACTATTATTTACATGATTTTGTCTTTTGTTTTAATGGTGTAATGATCTTTTATTACAAATATGCTGTCTGCTATATCTTTGTGGAACCTTACTGGAAACAAACTTGTTATGTATGTGCAGTACAAACTGATGTATAAAGCATCTGCCAGAATCAGACACAGGGGGAGGATGAGCTGCTGTGAGGCCTTCTCCCACCCAGTTGGGAAGATGCTCACATCTTTGTGAGTCGAGTACCAGTGGGTGATGTAGTCAGTCAAAGCTTAGAGTGTCTGTCGTGTGTGTGACTTACGTGGATTTGCCTAGCTTTACATTCACTACCCCCTGTAGCCATGGCAACACAAGCAGTGGCTGCTGTCACAACTGGAGACAAGCTGAGAATCGTCCATGGAAAATGGACACACAAGGGTTAATCCTCTGTGTGTGTGTGTGTGTGTGTGTGTGTGTGTGTGTGTGTGTGTGTGTGTGTGTGTGTGTGTGTGTGTGTGTGTGTGTGTGTGTGTGTGCTTGTCTCACAAA
>CAAKHB010007389.1:41682-64114 GCA_901007665.1 Aeoliscus strigatus
GAGGGAGGGAGAGGGGGGGGGCGGGGGGGGGGGGGGACCGGGGGGGGGGGGGGGGGGGGGGGGGGGGGGGGGGGGGGTGAAGCGACAGTCCACGCTGTTCTCCCTCCGCCCCCGCCCATCTCTGCCTGTGTCTCTCTTCCACTGCCCCTCTCTGTCTCTTACCTGAGCGGGGAACGAGAGAAAACAGCGCAATTATTTTTTCCCCCTCCCGCGATCTTGGAGCCTCTGATCACCAGATTTGGTGATCGCTAGATTTGTCGCTAGTCGCTTTTGTCGCTTTTGTCTAATTTTCTCGCTAGGGTGGTCCATAAAGTAGCTAAAAATAGCAACAAAGTTGCTAAGTTGGCAACACTGCCTGTTCCCCCCTCCCTTCCTATTTAAGCCGGTCATGTCCATTGTCTTGTGCCGAATCGTTACCCTTGTGGTCGAGAACGCGTCACGTCATTGTCTAGTAGTTGATCCTTGTGTGAGTATCCAAGTTCATTCGCTAAATCCCTTCATAGCCGAGCCTTAGCTTCGCGCTTTATGTTTAGTCCCTTCGAAATTGTCCTTTTCCCCGGTTCGGGCGATTGATGTTCTTTGGTATTCTGTACATTTTTTCGCCTCCTAAGTGAGTGTTGTTTTCAGTTCTCCCCTTCCCCTTTTTGATCTTTTAGTCTCGTATTTGAGCATAGCCTTTGTTTCCCCAAATTCATAATAAAATTAAGTTTTGGTCGTCTGCATCTGCATTCAGAGTTTTTCTTTAGCCATCATTACAGAACGATTCGGTCAGAAATCAACCCAGCAGACGATGCTTCTCTGCCGAACCTGGTACTCTCCCAATGAGAAAGTATTAGACAGAACCAGGCCCAGGTCGCGACCGTCCTCCGCGACATGGCGGCGATCAACGCTCAGCAGGAGCCATTCCGGGTCTCCGTCACGGACCAGGTCTCCCTGCTGGCCCGCCAGATGCAGGAGGTTCTTGCCTGCCTGTATTCGACGTCGTCTGGCGCCGGAATTGAGTCTGTTCCGGATTCATCGCCACGTGAACCCACCGTCTCATCCACGGTGGTTCGACCTCATCTCGCCGCACCAGAACGTTTCGCCGGAGACTCCCGTCAGTGCAGTTTGCACAGTGCAGTCCAGTGCAGCTTGCACTTTGAGCTCAACCCGGAGGCATTCACCACGCCACGTTCCCGAGTTGCCTTCATGATTTCGCACCTCACCGGACGAGCGGCGGCCTGGGCCACAGCAGAGTGGGATTGTGACTCTGAGGTATGCGACTCACCAGATCTGTTCATAGACTCATTAAGGAAAATCTTCGACCACTCAACCCCGGGCCGTGAGGCGTCGAGGGCCCTCAAAAGACTGGTCCAAGGAAACAGGTCGGTGGCGGACTACTCCGTAGATTTCCGGTCTCTGGCTACGGACAGTGGCTGGAACGAACCGGCCTTGATTGACGCGTTCATAGACGATTTGAGTGAGACTTTGAAGGACCAGTTGGCTCCCCTAGACCTTCCCGAGGACCTCGACAGTGTCATCACCCTCGCCATCCGGTTGGACACCCGCCTGCAGGACCGTCGACGTCAACGGAGAACAGGTCTTCCTCCGCGTCTGGTTCCGCGAAGTGTTCAGCAAGGCCAAAGCCTCCTCCACATCGCCCCAATGACTGCGCCATTGACCTGATTCCGGGGGCCACGCTGCCCAAGGGGCGGCTGTTTTCCATCTCTGGCCCCGAGAGGAGGGCGATGGAGGAATACATTGACACCTCACTGAAAGCGGGTCTGATCCGACCTTCTTCCTCCCCGGTCGGGTCTCCCTGAGACCCTGCATCGACTACGGTCCACTCAACGATATAACTGTTAAGAACCGGTACCCTGTGCCTCTCATGTCTTCTGCGTTTGAGCAATTACAGGCAGCCCGGGTCTTCACCAGGCTGGACCTCCGGAACGCTTATAACCTGGTCCGGATTCGAGAGGGTGACGAGTGGAAGACTGGTTTCAACACACCCACTGGACATTATGAGTATCTGGTCATGCCCTTTGGTCTAACAAATGCACCCGCAGTGTTTCAGAATATGGTCAATGATGTTTTGAGAGATTTCCTGGACCGATTTGTGTTTGTTTACCTTGATGATATTTTAATTTACTCATCTGACCTCATTAGACATACCAGCCATGTCCGCCAGGTGCTTCAACACCTGCTTCAAAACCATTTGTATGTGAAGGCAGAAAAATGCGAGTTCCACGCCAGGACTGTATCCTTCCTGGGCCTGATAGTGACCCAGGGATCCATACAGATGGACCCGGCAAAAGTGAAGGCCGTTGCAGAGTGGCCAGTTCCGTAAAACCGCAAGAGGGTGCAGCAATTCCTCGGCTTCGCCAACTTCTACCGTCGGTTCATTCGGAACTTCAGTGCCATAGCGGCTCCTCTGCATGCTCTCACGTCCACCAAGTCGCAGTTTAGGTGGAGTGAGTAGGCTGACAAAGCCTTCAAACAGCTTAAAGGCCTGTTTGTTTCGGCTCCCATCCTGGCTGTCCCCGATCCAGCGAGGCAGTTTATAGTGGAGGTGGACGCGTCCAACGAGGGCGTTGGCGCGGTACTCTCCCAGCGTTCAGCAAAGGATGGGAAAGTTCATTCCTGCGCGTATCTGTCCAGGAAACTGTCAACCGCTGAACGTAACTATGATGTTGGCAATAAGGAGTTGTTAGCAGCCAAGACCGCTCTCGAAGAGTGGCGGCATTGGCTAGAGGGTTCACAGCTTCCGTTTATTGTCTGGACAGACTACAAAAACCTTCAGTATCTCAAGTCCGCTGAAAGGTTAAATGCCCGTAAGGCCAGGTGGTCACTTTTCTTCAACCGCTTCAATTTTACCATCTCTTACAGGCTGGGATCAGAAAATGCCAAGCCAGACGCCCTCTCCCGGTTGGTTGATCCCGAACCTGCTGCCAAGAGACCAGAACCCATCCTCCCGTCCTCATGCGTGGTAGGTGCGGTTTCCTGGCAGATAGAAGCTGAAGTCAGGCAAGCCAATGGCGACAACAGGCCACCTGAGGGCTGCCCCCCCAACCGACTTTACGTCCCGGAGGGGCTGCGCTCAAAGGTGGTACATTGCTCCCACTGTTCTGTTCTCTCCTGACACCCTGGCGTCCGCAGGACATTGTTTTTTGTCAGGCAACGATTCTGGTGGCCGGCCATGGAGGGGGATGTCAAGGAGTATGTGGGGGCGTGTGGTGTGTGTGCTCGGTCCAAGATGGCTACCAGCTCCCTGGCAGGCCTCCTTCAGCCGCTCCCAGTTCCCAGTCGCCCTTGGGCTAACATCTCCCTGGATTTCGTCACAGGCCTACCTGTGTCAGAAGGTAACACCACGGTTCTCACCGAGTGGACCACATGCATACAGTTTGCAGCTTGGCTTTATGGAACTCTGGGGCCGGTCACTGGTTTGTCCAGCTGCTGCGTGGTGAACATTGGACATATTTCCTCATCTTAAGATAGGGTTTTCTCCCCAAAAGACTATAGATGCAATTTATAACTGTAATTACTGGTGTATGCCATTTTAATTTTCATTGTATATTTTTCAGTGTTTCTGTAATTATTAATTTCAATAAATTGTTTGTCAACATGTTAAACTTATGAAGGCATAAAGGTAATAAAAACGTAATCGGTTTACATTATTCTGACAATATAAGACAGTATGATAAAGTTTGCTATACTACTGAGTTTATCTGATACATTATCAAGGAAAAGGTGGTGCAACCTACTTTATACACAAAAACATAATGTGAACTATTTGAATACAACTCTGAATGACAATAATAATAATAAAATAAAATGAAAAGTCTGAAATTACACACAGGCCAACAATGTATCAAAAGAAGTTGGTCAAACACAAAGTATATCTTTATTAAAACAATTCATTCTTAAAACATGAAACAAATGACTGGATTCTCCTAATACGCCTTATCTGCATCTGCAAAACCCACTGAAAGAATAAAAAAACATGAATCGAGGAGATGGCAATGCTATTCAATTTTATCTGTATAGCCCAATGGACTGTACAGTCCGTACAATACTACACTCTCTGACCTTTGACTCTCAGTCACGGTGAGGAAAAAATGCTCAAAAAACACTTGTAACAGGAGAAAGAGGCAGAAACCTCAGGGATAACATTAGAAAAAGGGATCCCTCTCCCTGGGATGGACAGACCAGCAATAGGTGTTGGATCAACGCGATAAAAGTAAAAAAATCAAACATCCTGCACCAAATGCCACATGCAGAATAGAAATCTCTGGCTGTGATACAATGCAAATGTAGAAATGATGTGTTAAATGTGACAGTGTCTTATCACTTGGAATAAGCTAAGGAAAGGGGTTCTAATTGTGTTACGTCGTAATACTGTAATTCTTATAAATATTATAGCAGTTATTTTCCCAGGATCTCAGACCCAATTACCCAATTAAACCACTGACTATTTCAGAAAAATAATCTCCTGGAGAAAAACACGTAGGGACTGGTTAGTCCCTTGGAGCCATAACACTGACGACTGGGCCTATGTCCACACGCAGACGCTCTGCTGTGGCGACATTTTTTTCATAGTTTAGGCCAATCGTCCAAGTGGATCTTGTAAACGCAGGGGCTGTAAACACATTTTTTAGTAGTGGGTGTGCAGGCAGAGGGAGGGGGCTTCCTCTGCTGCTCAAAGCGCAAATCTATTTGCTGGTTTGGATGGACTGTCCAGAAGAAACCAAGAAACTTCCAGTGACAAGGGTTGGGGTTACAGCAGTCAGAAGTTACGATAGATCAATATTTTTTCTCTTTATATGCAGCCATACTGAACACTTTCAAAAAGATAACAAAAATATATATTTTAGGTCATTATTTCTCACATCAAGGAAACCACCTGTAAAGGTCAAGGACATCTTCAATGACTTCCAGTGTGCCTCAACATCATCGAGGTACTCTGGTGGCAGGTTGTTACGTAATGTCGCTTGAAGGGTTCTTCTTCCCGCATTTAGCATACTTCAGTCTACATCACAGGCTCCAAAATTCACATGATGTTGACTGCATGGAGGAGATCCAACGGGATGCGGCAATCCAGACAGGAAGTTGGCGAGGCAGACAATTTTTGGGACACCTCTTCAAGTACACTCCCCGATTGGGGTGAGAAGTGTGGACCCCCAACAGGGCTGCTCAGTTGTGGGTGAAGGTGCCAGGAGGGGGAGGGGAATCTCCTGCCTCAATGACTCACACGTCACCACTGCCTGTGTGCCAGTTTGTGACTAGGAGCTTCCAGACTTCTCCATCCTGCTCCTATCACCACTTGCTGACCGCCACAGGGCTTGAATGTGCGTGACATCTTTTATCATGGGGAGACCGGTGCACATACATCCACCACACTGCTTTTGACAGGGAGAGACCGGTACCAGGGAATCCATGACAGCTGTAGGCCCCTTTCTGCTGCAGCCTTCCTCCTCCTTCTTCCTGCTCCACTTTTAGGGTCACGTTTCGTCTGGTACCTCCCCTTGACCTTACAACCATGAGTGACCCTACCAGGAGCTATTCTCCTAACGGCATTGCTCTCGGGATCTTTGGTACACGTAAGCCTCTCCACCATGACACGGTTACCACCCCATCCAGAGAAGACACACACAACACACACACACACACACACAACCAGCTCACTTATTTCCTCCGCTACTACTGAATACCAACAGTACAGAACAAATATCACAATTACAATTGTTGAAGCACAACACGTTTATTTCTAGACTTTGATTACTATTTTTCTGTCTTCTTCTGCCTGACAAAAGTCTGTAAAATGAGAGGACTTGTCTGTTTGTTGGTAGTTTGCACATCTGTCAGTGAGAGTCTGATATGATAGCTATGGTCTCTAGTCCCAAAAGTTACTGGCAGTTACTGAAATTTAGTCACTCTTAGATTTCTTATCTTTACAGTTTTCACACTGTTGTCACTAAGTTGAGTTAAGCAGTAAAAGAAGAAATCACAATGTGCATGTCCAAAACCTGCACGATGGTTCATGTCTCCACTAATGAAGATGAGCACTGATTGACCGCCGTAATCTCAGTTTAAAAAAAAACTGGTCATGTATGCTTTGTAAACAGAGCGTCTTTATCTCTTTAGGGATGCTGTAACAAACAGTTGTGCCAATGCTGCATTGTAACTGTGGTATAAGAAACAGTGAGAGCATCTGTTTCACCCCCTCCCAGCTCTTTCTGTGTCGTTATGCTGCACTTCTGCGAGAGCTGTGAAACATCAAACACTCATCCACAACTTGCGTGTGGAAAGAGATGCAGAATCAATCAAACGAGCTTTTGATCTCAGCCAGCGATCTTCCTCCTGTAAATGTCACATTTTCCATCTTTCTTTTTCCACGTTTTTTTGAACCCTTCCGGATAAGCCAGTCAGTGTAACATCTGAAAAAAACTCTTATTAACCCGGGCAACTGTCACAAATCATCGTCTGCAACGTCCAACTGACAGTGGTGCCAAAATAGTAACTCATTATACCGACTGGAGGCAGACTACATGTTGAGCCATCTCTTCTGGTATTTTCCCTGCTCTCAATTCTCTCAGCCAACACAGAGGTCAACCTCCCATGAGCCTTTGCAAATAGAGCCCCAGGGTCCTGGGGCACCGCTCTCCCTGTGTCTGCCTGCCCTAGTCACGGCATGGCAGAGGCAGCACTCACCAACCAAAACACAACAACATGAGCAACCAGCAAAAAGTCAACAACAGCAGCAGCAGCAGTTGTCGTTAATGGCAACCGTCACCAAGGCAGCTACTTACCGGGACACGCGCAGCCGCCCACGGACATCTTCTCACATGTCTGGTGTGAATCCGATCAGAATGATGGCTGTGGTGGCTGTTATCCCTGCTCTCTTACTCCTCTTTCTCACCAGTCACTGCTGCTGCCACTGAGGCTGCTCACATGAGCGCCTGTTATCCCCACGGTTCACACACACACACACGCAGGCACGCACGCACACGCCAGGGAGCAAAGAGAGACGAAGGGAGGGAGGAGGAGAGAATAGAGTGACAAAAAGCCAAAAAGAGACAGAGGAGAAAAAGGTTAAAATGCAAACAAACAATCACACACACACACAAGCGTGGATTCTCTCAGTTGTAGCTGCACCATAAATATGTGTGTTACGGAGTAAAGAGATCTCTGTTCCTGCCTCTGTTCTGCCCTCACCCTCATCAGCCCTGCAAATTACGGCTCAGGTGGGAGGAGAGAGGGAGAAAGAGGGAGAGAAAGGGAGGGAATGAGAGACTGAGTGCTCCAGAGAGAGTCTGTGTCAGAGTGAGAGAGGGAGGGAGAACAGACTGTCAAAGTGACCTGAGAGGCAGATTTCAGAGAATAACAATCATGTGATGTGGGTTCTTCCGCTCCTTTAAATATGTAGAGAAGCAGTTTCTCTCCACTGGAGCAGTAAAACACACAACCACATGAAAACACACGTGTGTGCACATATGCTGGTGCACACGATCCTCAGGAAATCTTATGGCGAGCAACATGCATGTACAGTATGTGCTGCAGCCGTCTGACTGGCTTGTTATGATGAGAAGAGCTGCTACAGGCAGGGAGGGCCGAGGGGAGGGAAAGGGGGAGAAGGGGAGAGAAGAGTGGAAGGGGCAATGGATGCTCTCTGCTCTCTCTCTCTCTGTCTGTCTGTCATCTCCCCTTCTCGCTCCGTTAGTCTTTCTGTCTGCAGTACGTCACACAGCGTTGCTCTCTTACTTCACTCATCTTTCTTTCCAGTCAGCCATTTATCTTTCCCTGTCCCTCATTATCCCCCTCCCTCCTTAAGATTCTTTTTTACCTTTTCTCACATGTCTGGGTCTCAGTACAGCCCACTGAGAATGTTGTTATATATATATACACACATATGTACACACACACATATACGGTATGTGCATATATATATGTACATATATCTTGACTTGAAGAAAGGAGAAAAAAAAAACAGTAAGAGCTGTGCTGACTGACAGGGGAGACACGCGATCTTTTCAAGCCACCGAGAAGAGAAACATATTAACCTATATGTTAACGGAGATAATAAAGAGCTCCTTTAGGGAACACATGTCCAAAAAAAGCCATTGTAGGAGTCCAGTTCCCAACATTGCAGCTGACAGGGGTGCATGCATGGACACACATATTGACATGTTCCTCAGGCAAACATCAGTATACATCAGAGTTTTGGAAAAGCAGGATCTCGCATAAATGCAAAGAACACAAGTCTGCTTAGATCATCTCTCCCACATTTCCCTTTTTAAACCACTTGCTCTTTGTCTCCCTCCCTCTCCCTCCGTCTTATTTGGAAGTATCTCATTTTGAGGAGAAGTGCATTAAGCCAATCAGAGAGGGGAAGGGTGGAGGAAGGAGGGAGACGGAGAGGAAACAACAGGGTGAGAGAGGGACAGAGGGAGAGAGAATAAATAGCTCTAGCGCACTCGTCCCCCATTACCCCGGGAGGGCACTGTCGCCATGGCAATGTGGCAGAAAAAGGATAGCACAAGCATGATGAGCTTCTGAGGCTGCACATACACACACATTTACAAATGAAAATTGCGATTCACACTCAAATGTGTCCACATGAACAGTTCCTCACCAAGTATGGACAAGTTCATACTATTAGACAGGTGTGAACCCAGAGCACATGTTACAGATGATGTGTTCAAGCACATGGAAGCTCATAAAATACCGACAAATCAAAGAGAGAATGAAAACAGAAATGATGAAAGACAAGTACAAACAGGGTGAAGTCAAGGCTTTGTGGATTAATTGTAATATATTGGTATTAGATTGCCTGCTGTGTTTTAATAAACACAGCAGGCAACCCTTCAATAAAGTTTTGAGATTTCAAATATATGTGTCTCTCCAATTTCTTAATAGTTTTGTCACTTCATTTTGTTGAACCCAGGGCTGAGGTAAGTACTGTAATCCAAATGTTCATGTAGAAAGGGATTCTTTACAACTTGACCTTTCTACATCACCTGAGATTGCCGTTGCAAACTATTGCTAGAGAGAAATATCATTCTATACGCCCATCCATGGGCATATGTCCAAGAAAAATACAACACACATAAGGTGTGCTCTTTATCAAACTGGTCAGAAACGTTGGTGCGAAACAGGTCAAAGTTGTTGCAAATACAAAGACGTCAATTATCAGTTCTGAAGAACTGAGGAACTAACGATTATAATCACAACAGTACTGTATATATGTATGTATTATATGCATGCTATTGAAAATTATGATTGGACTTTCATGACTGGATTTAGATATCAGCCAAAGGCAGTAAGTACAGACTGAACAAAGGTTGTGAGGTTTATGATAAAAATCATAAATTGATTAGTTGGAGATGATTCCATTAGCTTATAAAGTGAAGTCTGAGTTATTTTCTGGAACCAGTTCAACAGTTCATATTTCGAGGCACTGACATGCAAATTGATGAGTCAACAATGACGAATGATGCATGTGGATGAGGACAAAAAGTTAAATGCCCCGCTCGCTCACACACACGAAATGCTAGTGCTGGTGCATGCTTGTATGCTCATGTGCTCATTAATGTTGATGCTAATATTTGCAAATTTGCTGCTAATATATTGCTAATTAGGACAAAGGAGCAATTCCTTTAACCAGACACAGTAATTCACTAATATGATCTAGTATACCATGGTCTGGATGAAATGCTCTACTCTGATTGGCTGGCAGCCGTGCGTCAAAACCGTTTAATGCACATGTAGTTTGGCTCATGGTTAACTTTCTTATTATCCATCCACAGCACAACCTGTTACATTAAACAGCTGTCAGTGGTGACAACAACTGGACATTTGAGGAAGAAAACAAACACCTGACGTGAGTTAGGGCTGGTAACACATGAAAACATGAAAAAATGGTCCCATTTCTGGTTCTTTGGCCAATAACCATGTGAGAAGTGGGTTAGCCTCCTAAGGTGTACACACACGGACATTATATTTCAGCACCATGATTTTCTTTTTTTGTAAAGAGTTTCTTTAAAGTGCTTTAAAATTCAATGTATTATTACTATTATTATGATGATGTTTTTATTATCTAATTTTTTGTACTCTTCACAAACAGCAAGGAGGACTAAAAATGCCCACCAAACTAAATCTCAGGCCTCAGGAGGTTAATCAACTTAACAGTTTTAATGTTCTTTGTGAAAGCAAATCTCTCCTTTCTTTCAAATTGTTTGCAAAGTACAAGAATTTTGAAGAATGGGGCGCGGCAGAAGAAAAATAGATAGTTAGTAGTTACAAAGAATAAAGATACACAAATGCACATGCATATATGTGGATCAAGAAACACACAAATTAACACACCATATTTATACTATTCACATTATAAACAATTCTGACTGGCATGAAAAACGGAATGAAATAAAATCTCCATAGTGCAGAATCACAGTTGGACCTTGTGCAGTAGCTGTAGGTGAGTTCCTGTGACAGTCTACACAGACTTATTGTGTAAGGTGATGTCCAGTGGGCAGGAATGACTTCCCGTACCTGTCCCTTGTCTCAGCTTCCAGCTACAGACACTCTGCTGACCCACTAGTAAAGTGTGAAGTGGGGGTGATATTGTCCAGGATGTTGATGTGCTTTGTAACATGTTATTGCACATTAAAAGAGCAAAGCTTCCTTAGTACCCAGAGTCTGCTCTGTCCCTCCTGTACACAGCCTCCCTGTTGCATTTCCAGTCCAGTCTGTTGTCCCTGTGCACTGCACCACCTCAACGTCCTCCCCCATGATTGAAATAGGGTTCTTCTGAAGTCTACAACCATCTCTTTTGTTTCAGCTGCATAGAGGAATCACAAACTGCTCCACCAGACCTCTGTACTCCTTCTCATCTCCGTCCCTGACACAGACCGCAACTGCAGAGTCATCCGAGTAGAAAAATGGAGTGGAAAAGACAAAAATCAAACAAAAGCACAAGGAAGTGAAGAGACAGCCAATGCAAGTTAGGTCTTCGAGAACACATGAAAACATAAATTAATGATCCCATTTCTGTTTCTTTGGCAAATGACCATGGTATCTGTAAGAGGTAATTGAGGTTAAGAACCACCCGATGTGAAGATAGCTGGCCACCCACAACAGACAAATTTAGGTCTGTTGTGCTCACTTATTTTCATCTTATTACTATGCCGAGTCTGAAAATTGTGCAATTCTTCCTGACAGTAGGCACCAAAACAGGCACTGTGTCTTAGATTATTAACCCCCACCTCCACACACACACACACACACACACACACTCTCTCTCTAATCTAGTACAGACTCTGTGTACCTGCCATGACATTCAGTAAAAAGGTCAGGCCTTGCTGGTATCCAGTAGGTTCAGTAGGTTATAGGCCAGACATGGGGAAACAGTAAGATCATAAAGATAAACACACCACAGCAAAGGTGAAAAGAGAGGATCTCACCATCAAATGGGGAAAATGAATGACATCTGATTATCATTTACAAAGGGGAGAAATAGTCCACATCTGCATGTATGTTTATGTACGTAGTATGTGTGTATTCTTTACTTCAGGTTGTGCATTAGGTCCATAAATGTACAAACTGAAGCCTATAACATGTTGATCAGAGGATGTTTCTAGTTAACCCAGAGGGGCTGGCTGATGCTCTCCCTTAGACCTTCCATGCAAGCAAAGGAAGAGCAGGACGGTCTCACTCTCCCTGCCTGATGCTTTGGCCAGACGTCCCACTGCTTACATGGTTGTCCGTGTGTCCACACAGAAGATCTGGGAGTCCCAGAACAGAGCCGTATGTATGTTTATATAAATGCTGCAGCCACCTAAAAATACAAATTCATCACTTTATCTTGCTGTTGAGTGCTGTAATACACAACAGGAAAGGGTGCCTGACCCATTTTGACTGAGTGAAGCGCTGAAAATACTCCCAGTATTGCATAGAAACTAAAGTGCTGTATTTCATTTGTTTTTAGGTTCCAAAAATACATGTTTTTGTTGTTGTGTTGCAGTATCCACCCACAGCGGTGCATCACTGTGCTTCTCTCCCTGCTCCACCCAACCTGTGATTGATGTCACAATAGGGAGCTGTTTAAGTTCATTTATGTTCACGAAAATATCTGATTTACAGCTGCTGTATCTGTCCCATTTATCCAGATATGTTCATACTATTGTTATTTTATAACTCTGCACACAGGTAATGTGAAGTCTTTATGTTACCTTTCCCCACTCATCACGTATGAAGAAATATGCATCTCATACCAAGAATTTAGGCATATATGTGTGTATATATTCTTTTAATTAATACTTTTTGTAGACGACAAAGAGTTAAGAGTACAGCTCTCGATCCCCACTCCTAGTCCGTGGTGGTAATGCTCCAAACGTTGTTAGCCAACTGCTATAAAACCAGAAGATGACAAAGGTTCACTGCCTGCTGTGTGGAGACAATGTGACTAATAAATATGTGCGTATAAGGGTAAAGGATGCACACAGTTTTGGCAAGGTTACTTTGGAAATATAATATAGTGCACATTTCAATTTTTTTTAACAAAGTAATGGAACTAATTTCATTTGATTATTTTTCTCATTTTTCAATGCATGTCCTCAAAGGTTTTCAAATATGGAGACGTGTCAGTGTTTGAACTTCAGCATCAACATCAACTACTGTCACAAACTGCTTTTGAAATCCCAAAACACATTCATTAATAATAATTCACTTACACACAAAATCATGACATCTGAATATTTTACTTAGATCAATTATTATTAATAATGATAATAATAACAACAATGATAACAACAACAACCATAATAATAATAATAATAATAATAATAATAGTTGTAGTAGTAGTAGTAGTAGTAATAATAGCAGTGATAGTCGTAGCAGCAGCAGTTCCCAACGACGCAGATGGATTATCTGGTCTGGGATCTGATCTTGCTCCTCTCATGACCGCAGTCTGCTGCTCAGCCTGGTCTCAGATCGGCTTCCTGTTCCCACGTGCTGCTGGTGACCACGTGTCCGCACTGCCAGACGACCATGTGGAACAGCAAGATGGCGACACAGTGGCGTGGCAAAGATGAGGATTTAAATGCCGGAAACAGCAACTTTCTGGGTCGCAACCCCCCCAGTCAGGTATCGCTTTCCCACTCTCAGCCGACGACAGCGAAATCAGACAGTTCGGGTGGTTCCCGGTGGCTCGGTCGGTTCGGTCCACTGGCACATGCGCGCTCAGCGACACGTGGCTGAAAAGGCCGGCACTAGCTAACAGATTTAAAGGAGGTGATCGGAAATCAAAGCCTAATGCCGGGTTAGCAGTGTGTGTGTTAACAGCGTCATTAAATGGTGATGTCAGTATGTGTGATTGCTGTCTCCTCTTCAGTTCCAGATTCAGGTTCTTTTTGACCTCAGATGTCTGTAAATGGGAGCTGCCGGAGGTCTCCCAGTCAGTGATGGTGTTTCCTCCCGTGTGTGCTCATACTTAGACAGTTGCAACTTGTTTTTTTAATATAGAAGAGCTTTTATGCTGCATTCATTCACATGGAATCAGGGAAACGGCAAACCGGAAGTGTAAATATTTTAACTTTTACCGTCTTCCGCGACGGAATTCACTACCGGATGTGACGTCGTTTCAGTTGGCGATGCAAATTTGTTTGAAAACAGGATTTTATAGCCATATATGTATTGCTATGACAACGACACTAAGTAATACACAGTAATCTATATTTTAAAATATTTTACTTACTGTAAACAATACGACATCGCAATAGAAACATATCACGTTGCTGTCAGTTCTGTCAGATTCTGTTCTTCAGGTTCAGGTTCTGTGCTTGTTTGTTTTCCGGTTCCGTCCGTTTCCCTGATTCCATGCAGCATTATTGCAACATTAATTGTCCCACACACAGCAAAGAAATGGCAAAAAGAAACATAAAAGCATCAGTTAGCATAGTATAGTTACCATATTGACTCGATACGATATAAGGGCTTGTGGTCAATTCAGGACAATATTATAAACCCAATTTAACACACGTTTTAACACACTTTTAGACGATGTTATTTCTGACATGGTTCAGGCAGTCAACCCTTTTACAACGCCGGTATCAGTACACTCATGTGAGCATACGTTGGAGTATCACACTTACTTAAACGCCAAACGGTTACTGAAGTAGCACTCGGTTCCCCTACCTGGTGTGAAGAAGGAGACTTCCTGACAGCCATGTTGCTGTCATCCCATTTGCTATGTTGCTGGTAGCCAGCGAGTCATGACCATAATCACAGCAATATATCTTTTCACAACTTTCAGGAGCATTTTCTCCCTCCACTAGTCTTAGGACATTTTCTCTTTCTCCAAGCTCCTTCTATTTCCATTGAATAAACAAACTCAACTAGGTCTGAAGCCAATGACCATATTTGTAGTCGACTAATTTATTGAATATGTTTACGATTATCTTCTTATTTTTAAGCACCCGCTTTGGACTTCTTTTCTGTTTAACCTGCTTAAACTGTGAAAGTTAGCCTGTTGTTCTGTGACAGCATAATTTGGAAACAAATACATTCAAATAACACACACAACATAAAACGTTTATCATAGCTGATATTTTTCAATGTAAAATAATATTGTGAAAAGTGTGGTTACAAGTTACAACTTGTTGCAACTACAAGTTCAATTACAAGGATGCTCTGTGTTTGTCCACAACTGAATACAAGGAGGATTTCACAACTGGACCTTTTAGATTTGTCCAACAAACTATCATGACATCACGACTAGTAACAAAACAAACATCAACAACAGATGTGTTTCTAGAAATGAACATGTTTCTTTCTTTCTGTCAAACAAAACCCTTTCACATGAAAACTTAAGCCGTATTTAAGTTCGTAATAAAAAGACATATCAAGCTAACGGGGGCTTATTTCCATCCGTCAGTGGATGGTGAAGTGGGACGATCACCTTGTATTTCACTGGCAAACGCACGTCTGAAAAATCCGCAACAGCTCTGAACTTTCAAACACTGCCGTAGCATCATGCTGGCGTTTCAAGTGACCATCACCATGCTGACCGATAATTATCAGTTCGATATTTATCATGCACACCCATATACACTACAGTCCAACAATGATGCTAAAGTATCTCACCCACAGACACATACTTCATACATCTCGTCAGGGGTCCACTGTGGACACATGCTAACGTTAGTGTTAGCATCAGTGGAAATGAATGTGTTAATAATGGCTGTGTCAGCAGGTGAAGCAGTAGGAATGTATTCCTGTATGTATTGCCCTGTATTGGAGAGATACACACCCCTATAAGATAAACCTCTGCGTCTGATGTATGCAAGTGTGTTTAATGTTTTACTCCTGGTTGTCAGGGTTTAATAATTGCGTGATACTTTTAAGTTTGGTGTCGAAAAAAAAATGTGAAAGATGCTGAATATGCACAATCAGCGGAAGGTGACATGACAGGAAGCAGTGACATCAGTGCTCATGCTGATTGATATGTAATGAGTTTGACACTTATTTATGTTGTTGTTATGCAGTCTGTGCTGTGTGGAGCAGATGTGGTCGACATGGAGATGGACCCACAGTCTTGCATGGATCACTCCATTCTGGCTATTTTTGAAGACATTTCATCAAAGGTCATATCTTATCACCTGGATCTGAGCCAATCAATAGTTAGCTCCAAACTGCAGTTGTTAACTTTTGTAATAATATAGCAGTGGTTTGACACTTGTGCTGTGCTTCAGGACAAGAGTGGGGTGGAGGAAGAGAACGAGACCCTGCTGTCAGCTCTGACTGAGATGCTGGACCATGTGGAGGACGGCCCCAGCACTCTGTCCCCCTTTGACATGCTGCCAGACACCAAGCTCCTCACTTACCAGCAATGCAAGGAAGAGTCAGCGGTGGGTGCGCATCAGTTACATCCAGCCAGTGTTGGCGTCTTGTCGTTGTTTTGTCACAGCCTTTGGCATCAAAACAGGAACTAGTGATGAAGTATTAAAACCAACGTTCAAGTTGAACATAAGATTAATATAAATTGATAAGACTAAGGTATAAATTAACCAATACAAAATACAAACAAACTGTCTCAATTATCATAATAAAAACCACAGTATATCAGTGTAATTACTTACTTATACTTACCGTATAGCACCAGCATCTGTGTTGCTTTTCGGCCCTGTTACTACCGTTTCCGTCAGAACCGGTTCTGTTCTGGTACCGGGTGTTGGTACCCACCCCTAACCTTCCTCAGTTTCATGACTTCCATGGCCAAAGTGTGACATGGACCACTGCCATAGCTTGTCTTGTCAAGAGTATCAAATTATTATAAACTTCATGCACATCTAGAAACTGCTTAATTAACACACTCCAGGGGCCTGATCTTTTACATTGTGTATATAAGCTTATCAGTAACCCTGAAATGAGTTTAGGGTGAATAAACTGAAGGGGCCCGGGGACTGCACCCTGGGGCCCGTTTGTAGCCATGTATCTCGTTGTGATTGTTAACTTTAAACCGAACTTGACATACGTGAATGTTTTTGTTGGTTAATTGAATTACGTCTTTTTAAAAAGTCTTTTAAAACGTCCCATTGCACTCTGTGATCATGTGACACAGCACTGAAGAATATTAGATATGTATTCATCCGTTAGTCAGAACATAATTTATATGTATGTATGTATGTATGTTTCTGCTTCTCTTCAGAGGGAAGTTTCCCCCGCTGAAAAGGAAGAACAGAGACAGGGAAACGGAACCGAGCAGGCGACTTTTCACTTAAAAAAAAGGAAAGCAGAGAGTGAGGTTGAGGTTTTCACCTCCTCATCGCTCAGCAATTTGATAAAGCTCATGCACCCGTACTGCCTTAGGCTGCATATAGAGGAGGGGAGGAGCCCAGCCCGATCGCCAGCCTCCACCTGGCAGAAAGTGAAGAAAAAACAAGCAGTATTCTGCCAGGAAGAAGTCTGGAAGTATGAGAAGCCCAGTGGAGACACAGACGAGGAGATCAATGTAGTGTCGGATGACGATGTTCCTCACAAAGAGACAAAGAAGGAAGAAGAGAGAGAAGCAGCAGGAGCTCATGGCAAACTCCTCAAAGGCGTGCTGCTGAGGGGCATTTCAACCAGAGAGAAGAAAAAAGTCAGCTTTGGTCCCATTCAAGTAGCTTCTTTTATCGAAACAGATTTGACGAGTGGAGTCGCTTGTGCTGCTCCAGTCAGTGACACAGAGGCTCTGGGGAGCCCAGCCGGGCCAGCGGCACAAATCAGCGGTAATGAATGTGCAGCTCTGCCAGGAACAGGTGAGACTAAGGCCAAAGCACTGAGTCTGAAGGAGTACAGACAGCGGCGTCATCAGAGGCTGCCTGCAGCGGAGAAGACGGGGAACTACACCACCAAGTGGCCGTCTGTGTCTGAGCCGCCCAGAGAGCTGACCCCCATCCTTTGCTCCTACGGAAAAACACTCAACAACCCCATCACATTCACGGCGCTCAGCGCCTACTCGCCCCATCCACCGGGCTATGGGAGGCCACCCCATCACGTCTGTTCTTCAGAGGACAAGTGGTCTGCTCCCAAGCGTTGCAGCAGGTTCAAGAATACAAGAGGTGGTGTGAGTGAGAGCTCACCTGGTCAGTGGGCACGTGTCACAGCGGTCAGGTGTGACAGGAGGAAGAGTCCCCTAAGGAAAGTGGTCAGCAGTGATCCTCCCAATCCAGTCCTCCTCCCACTGCCCGTCCCCCAAACAGCACCAGCAGAAAATGAATTAACCTCACAACCGGAACAGGATTGGAGCCCTGTAAGCACCAGAACGACCTCAGGACGGTCGACTGGATCTCTGAGCCCCTCCACAGCACTGATACACTCCAGTGCAGAACATAAGAAAGCACAAGACGTCCAGCTGACAACATGTCCGTCCTCACACCACACTTTGGATCCCCCCATAGGGGAGGAGCCATCCGCAGCGGGTCCCTCGTTTTCTCTGCCTGAGGAACCACAGTGTCTACAGGTGGGCTGTGGACAGCAGAGCTCAACAGGTGAGGTTGTCCTGAGCAAGAAACACACCGTATGCTGACTCAGCACATCCGGTTTAATCAGTCTGTTATTGCACGTTAGGAATCGAAGCTCCTGATGTGACCAGCCTGCTGGAGCAGTTTGAGGAAACACAAAGTGAGTGAGCAGACAGTCAACTAATAACTTGTGACTATGTCGAAAAACAGCTGTACACTGTAAAAAAAAGAAAAGAAAACACAAATACCAGGTCAGGAACATGATGCAATGGATTTTTCAGTCTTCTGAACGTTCAACCTGAGTCAATGTCAACAACATTAGACAAAAGTTGAGAAAACACAAAAATCGATTGCATCATGTTGACTTGATATTTTGTTTTCTAGTCATTTTCTTCTTTACAGTGTACATGTGTCGTCTGTATCAGCGGTGTTTGTTCTGAGTCCACACGTACGTTTTCCCTGGCTACGGATCAATAAAATGCATCCGCAAAAAACACATTGACACTCTGTAGTTCATACTCCGGTATACTCCAGTAGGTGGCGCTGGAATGCACCACAAACGGGGAAGAAGAGACGGTACTTGGACGGCAATTCCTTGTTTGCCGAGCATATAGAACCGCCCAAAATGTGATTTTTGATGAACAAAGCGGTATGAGCAGTAAATGATACCGATCTCGTTGGTGTTACTGGGGAAACAAGATCCGCTGACGTTGAGTCGCTGACACCTGAAGTAAACAAAGAAAACACAGAATAAGTGATCTCAGAAAGGTAATTCTGTGTTATCTGAGCACATTCAACTGTTCAATATGTGATTTTTGACCAGACAAGTGGGAGAAAATGCTGCTAAAGTTGTTGTAGTTACTGCGGTAACAAGATCCGCTCACTTTCAGTGGCCTGTCGTGTTCACATTTTCACGTTCGACTCTGATGAGTCCAGGATCACTGATATTTTTATCTGCCACAAACATGATGCTCATTCCTGTTGTCATTCTGCCACCGACAGCGAATGGAGGAGGAGTGAGTGAGAAGGAGCTCAAACCTGAGCACAAGTCAAAGTCTGTAGGTGCAACGTTGCATCTGCCAACACAACAAGATCCGGACAGAACCTCTGTTCCTCCCTCTGCGGACATGGGACCGCTAAGAACCACCGGCGATGAGTCAGACCCCCAAACGTTAGATATCCCAGAGCTGCTCGGCAGTGAAATCACCCTCAGCACTTGGGAAAGTCTGTCGGCGAGGTGCTCCAGTGCTCCAGCGAAGGCCATCCAGATCATCGAGCCCCGCCCACTGCCCTCCAAGAACACTTCAAAGATGTACGCCCACGGCCTCTCTGGTCACATGTGGTCCGTGGCCTCAGATCACGACTACTGCATGCCTGTGGATCAGTCCCCTGCTGGTGTTACCCAGTGCGGCACAGCTGACGTCCCAGACAGCACCGATGAAGTGCAGCGGACTGTGAACACCCACCTCCCCGAGGACCGCTGTGGAGCTCTCTCAGCGCCATGCTCTCTTCTGACGCCCCCACCCAGCCCTCCGCGCAGAGCGAGGGACAAGAGGAGGTACCACAGATCCCCCCATCGGGAGTCTAGCACTTGTTCCTCATCGTCGTTCTCCTCCTCCAGCTCCACATCCCGCTCTCCAAAAAGACAAAGGTGGACAGATTTAGTTAGTTTGTTTATGTGTGTATTCTTGTAGTCTGTGTGCATCATTTACATCCTCAACGTGTGTGTGTGTGTGTTAGGGATGGAGTGACTGATTTCAAACGGTTGTCCCATACAGATGTTTGTGAAGCGACTGCACCGTTAGCTTCAATGTTCATGACCAAGGCATCGGTCTTAGTGTGTGTGCGTTGGTAAATCAGTTATTACATAGTTTATCTCCTCTGATCCTGTGTTGGAGGCACCTTGAACAAACCATCACCACGGACAGCCACAGTTAGTAAACAACAACAAATGGACGGAAGGAGGCAACAGGTCAACAGGTATTCAGAGAACCTACCGCAGGACATACTGCTGTAAGTCAGGGTTCGTCAACAGGTAGGTGTGTTCAGTCAGTCAACATCAGGTGGGTGTGTGTTCAGTCAGTCAACATTAGGTGGGTGTGTGTTAAATGGGTTTAAGGGACTTTATTGTGTGTGTGTGTGTGTGCGTGTCCGTTTGTTTGCAGTCTCCATCAACAGCAGTCAGGTCAGCTCAGCGTCGTCATCCTCATCTTGCTCCTCCTCCACAGGCTCTCGAGACGCAGGAGATCCCGATCCAGATCCTGGTCTCCATCCCCCTCCCTGTCCCGATCGCCATCCCCACCGAGCTGCCGAAGGTGCTGGAGAGACATCTGCAGGTCAGAAGGAGAACATCTGGAGACGTTGCTGTAGACATCAGTTGTTGTTTGGTCTCACACATTGAAAGCTGCTCCTGTCTGTCCCCTCCAAACGTTAATTTACACAGACACAGAGAGTCCCAGAAGCTCAGGTGGCAGCAGGAGGCCAGAGTCCAGAAACTGAAAGCCATCGTGAGTAGCGTCAGGTCGGGGGCGTTGTCGGATCAGCTGAGCAGTGAGTGTAACTGTAAAAAATGCTGTCACACAGGATGAGCGCAGAGTGGTGTATGTCGGTCGCATCCGCCGGTCCATGACACACCATGAGCTGAGGGAGCGGTTCTCTCAGTTTGGAGAGGTAGAATGTGTGTCGCTCCACTTCAGAGATAAAGGGTTAGTACAAGCTTTTTTTTTTAACATGGTTGGTCTGGAACATCGTTGCAATTTAATGTAAAACACTTCACCTTTGTTCCCATAGCGACCATTATGGTTTTGTGACATTCTACAACATCAAGGATGCTTTTTCTGCCATCAACAACGGCAGAAAACTG
This sequence comes from Aeoliscus strigatus, assembly GCA_901007665.1. Classification (NCBI taxonomy): domain Eukaryota; kingdom Metazoa; phylum Chordata; class Actinopteri; order Syngnathiformes; family Centriscidae; genus Aeoliscus; species Aeoliscus strigatus. Next base: position 62,521 of record CAAKHB010007389.1, read on the forward strand.
CGAAGGCCTGACGAGCTGCCATTTGACATCTGCTTCGGTGGACGGAGACAGTTCTGTAATTCCGACTACGCTGATCTGGGTAAGACCCGAGAGCCAAGAGTGTTCTTACAGCGCAGAGGAACACACAGTCAGTGATGATTCAAATGGAGCATGTGTTTATGAACGGAGGTGTGAAAAGTGACAGCCAATCATCACTCTTCTCCTCAGATGCAAACCAAGGTGCAGATCCGTCTCCTGTCAGAAGCAAGTCTGAGGAGCTTGACTTTGATTCTTTACTGAGAAAAGCCCAGAGGGGATTGAAGAGCAAGGACCAATGAGCACAAGGACCAGATCCTCGGAGCTGTCTGCTCACACGCAGCAAACATTATTATGTTCATTGTTTCCCATGTTTGCTTGTTATCCATAAATATGTAGCATGTAGGAACCGCAAATGACATTTGGCATTCCTGAAGACTTTTGTAATTTTGTACATCAAAATAAAGGCTGTTCATTGTTTCCTGATGAATTTTCCCTGAACTCAGAGTCTCTTGACCCCCTGACTGTATCAGTCCGTCTACTGGCGGGAAGGGAAACGTGTCTGAGCGGAAGATGTTTGTTTAGTTTTTCATTTGTACCTTACTAAGGTTTTAGATCTGGTATATATCTTACGGGTCATGTGAAAAAAACGGGTAATATACACAGAACCTGACAACATGGGTAGTTTTCTATCAGGTTGTATGGGTTAGTGCTAGCAAACAGTATTTTAGCTTTGATAACATTAATGACGTTAGCTATATGTAGTAGCTTTGCACATTTCCAGTTTGTTTGCAGTAATTTGCATATGTTTTCATATTATCTGTCACATATACAAAGAATTTTAAGATTCTGTATATGTAAGTATTAAAACGGGAAGAAAAGAACAAATGCTTACAAACAGCAAGAAAACAAATCCTCCTTGGTACATAAAAGAAATCGGGCCTTTGTGTGTGTGTGTGTATATATATATATATATATATATACATACACACACACACACACACCATTGTATATTTCCAGTATTTTTTTTTTTTTCACCTGTCCTGTCCGACAATTTGACAATCAGCATGGTTTGCTGGGTGCCCTCGGATGTCAGTCAGTTTTGCTGTGTGGAGCTCACTGCACCTAGCTGATGACAGAAGCTCCACCATTTCTTAAACTTTTATTGAATTGTAAGCGCACGGAGTGAATGTTTGTAAGCGTTGTGGGGCTTCGGGGCCGGACTGGACTGGCAACCTATGGGAAAGAGCGAGAGGGGAGAGAAAAAGAAGAAGAGGAAAGAAAAAAAAAAAAAATAGAGGGGGAAGGGAGGGAGAGGTGTGGGAAAGACACAGGCAATGGACAGACAACAGAAAGACAAAGGAAACAAAGCAGCTACAACAGATCGACAACTTGAGAGAAGAAACAACTATGTGAGAACAACAACTATAGCAGGGTTAACAATACCTGTGACAATGGACACCCTGGCAGAACAACAACAACAGTACAGTACAGTTTGAGCAGAAAAACAAAACAAAACAAACTTTATTTGTACAGCGCTTACCACAGACATTTGTCGCAAAGCGCTTTACACAGGCAA
>CAAKHB010007389.1:64134-88026 GCA_901007665.1 Aeoliscus strigatus
ATGTTTTCATATTATCTGTCACATATACAAAGAATTTTAAGATTCTGTATATGTAAGTATTAAAACGGGAAGAAAAGAACAAATGCTTACAAACAGCAAGAAAACAAATCCTCCTTGGTACATAAAAGAAATCAGGCCTTTGTGTGTATATATATATATTTATATACATACACACACACACACACACACACACACACACCATTGTATATTTCCAGTATAAAAGCAGTACTTCCATTTTGTGATTCACGGGCAGATATTCCATCCTGTAGATTTCTATAACAATGTCCATGAGTTTATGGTCGTGAATTCAGATAATAACCTTAAATACCAGCAGTATTTTCACTGTGTATTATTCTCCCTTCCACCGTGTACACAAGGTGTAAAGATTCTAAAAACCTCCTTTATCACGTGGTGTAGCCCTTTCCAAAAGGAGATGCGACTTCATGGGGCCGCGTGGCTCCGTCGTGACGTGTCGTTTGTCCCATGCGGCGCCCCGTACCGGGACACTGTCTCTTTAAGATCGTTCGTTTCACTCGGACGTCTGTCAACTTTCGTCAGGTTCAGACAGGAATTTCAGCCTCAGTCAGAGTCGGCCCAGGTGATTCTTTACAGCCGCTCGCTCCTCATCACTGAACCGAGCATTCTGCGCATGCGTGAGCTGAACGTCAGGTTTGGTTTCATCCATGACCGACGAGTGAAGAGCTGCAGACAAAGACCCAAACTCAGACCCAGCGGTGGACCATGTCGACAGCAGGACGGGCCAAAGGTCAAACCTCCACCGGGTCCAGGGGCTTCATCAGCGGGGTCGTGGAAGGTGAGCGGACCGAACCCGATGTAGAAACACCAACTTCAGGGTTTCATCTCACTTGTCCTCATCACTTCTTCTAACCTGTGCAGGGTTTTATGGTCGACCATGGACGATGGAGCAGAGAACAGAGCTCTTCAGAAGGTACACACTCTGGGTTCGAGTCCCTGGGACGTTTGATGACATTATGCATCGCTGGCTTTCACAGGGAACACGTGTGGGGCTTGAACACGTACCTGTACGCCCCCAAGGATGACTACAAACACAGGATGTACTGGAGAGACCTGTACTCTGCTGAGGAGGCAGGTGAGCTGATGACTGAGGAAGAAGCAGCTCCAAGTTGGTTTTAGTTTAAATGTCATGGAGTATTTTCTCTGTTTTTGTTTCCAGAGCAACTGATCACTCTTATATCAGCGGCAAAGGAGCACAACATCGACTTCGTCTACGCCATCTCACCTGGTCTGGACATTACTTTCTCCAACCGCAAAGAGGTCGACACCCTGAAGAGGAAACTGGATCAGGTAGGACTTTGTATGCAGAGGCGGGCGGGGCACGAGAGATGAGTCATTATTTGTGAGCTGACTTTGTTATGGACTGTACTGTACTGTACATTTACGGAAACAGTGGGTGTGCTGCAAAAGGATCATAGAAGAGAATCACATAGAATCACATTGTGCACATAGAAACAAGTCTGGGATATAAAACCATCCAGTGCTCCAAGAACTAAATGTGTCATGGTGTTCCTCATTGTCAGCAGGCGACAGGTTCACGGCTGACATCCCAGTGGAGGAGGCTCCGGTCAGAGGAGTTGATGTTTAACCAGAAGTTGACGTGACGTTCTCCTCCCCAGGTCAGGGACTTTGGCTGCAGCTCCTTCTCTTTACTGTTTGATGACATCGAGGCCGACATGTGTCCAGCTGATAAGCAGGCTTTCAGCTCCTTCGCCCACGCTCAGGTGGCCATCACCAACGAGGTGTACCAGCACCTGGGAGAGCCCGAGACCTTCCTCTTCTGTCCCACAGGTCCCACAGACAACTCTCACCTCCCCCAAGGAGGTCGTGTTGACTCGCTGATGTATTTGTCAGCAACAAGTTGTCATGAAACTGGACCGAGAATCCCGCAGTCTCCGTTGTGTATATGTGTTGGGGTGATATGCACAACGGGTGATATGCACATTACCTGGGTTCTTTGCAAACTTCCCGTGTGCAACTAACCCGGTAATTTGCATATTACCCTTTTTTTTTAAAACATGTGTAAAGAATGCAGCGAGAGTGTGACCTGTTCCGGTTTTAAGAAGCAGGAAGAAAAGCGTTGCTAAGGTTTGTGTTGTTGCTGACTCCAGATTATTGCGCTGCGTTCTGCACCCCTAACGTGTCCCACTCGTCATACCTGCACACCGTGGGAGACGAGCTGCTGCCTGGGATCGACGTCCTGTGGACGGGTAAGACTGGACTCAACATGGCGTCATGTGTCTGTTGGAGCTCTGTGCTTCGCTCACTGGTTGCTCACGATCAAGCAAATAAAACCCAAACGTTTCCCGTTGGGGACCAACAAGGACGAATGGGCCTCTTCGGATCAGCTGTAGATCTGATCCACATGTTCACAGGTTTGGATCACCAACACTGAATGGTGAAATGTCATTTTTGTCCAGGTCCAAAGGTGGTGTCCCACAAAATCACAGTGGAGTCCATCGACGAGGTGTCGTCCATCCTGAAGAGGGCGCCAGTCATCTGGGACAACATCCACGCCAATGACTACGACCCACAGAGGCTTTTCATGGGGCCCTACAAGGTGACATCAGTTCAAGTCCGTGTCTTACTAGAGCTGCACGTACACCAAAAGATTTTCACCGTCACAGACTGAAAAACCTGACAGCGGTTTGAACTGTAGATTGGTTAGAACCATCTAGAACATGTTGAAATCCGGTGATGACATTTCTAAAATGTCAGGATTTCTGAGGGGAGTGTGTGTGTGTGTGTGTGTCTGTGTCTGTGTCTGTGTCTGTGTGTCTGTCTTGGTGTGAGACGATAGTTTTCCAAATCTTACCAAAGTCCTCTGATGTATGGGGAGCGTCACAGATGTTGCCATGGCAAGACACGTAGATCCAAACTGTGTCCGTGTTTCTGGATTAGGATCGTCCCACCAAGTTGATCCCCAAACTGAGAGGAGTGCTCACCAACCCCAACTGTGAGTTTTACCCAAACTTTGTGGCCGTCCATACATTGGCTACGTGGTGTCGGGCCCCTGCTGACGTCGGTTTGAGGGATGCAGAAATGGGTGAGTTGTTTGTTTTTTCTTTTTTCTGGGCTTTTGTTGGACTTGAAAGCATCGTCTACTTGTCTTGAGTGTTGTCTGGCCTCCACCATCAGGGAGTGAAGAAGAAGACCCCTCCTATAGTCCCCAGAAAGCCCTCACCCTGGCCCTCACCGACTGGCTGCAGGTGTTTTTAAACACAGACCAGCCGACAGGTACCGCTGACATCACAAACAATTGTTACTCTAGTATCAGAGTGAAGCAGCGGTGCTCCCCTGAACTCTCCCAGCACACCTCAAGAAGGAGCCCTCTGGCGAGGAGCCCATGCAGACAGACATGGGGGAGGCCTCCTACGTACCTGGACCTGGGGAGAACCCACTTTACACCGCCGAGCCCCTGACGCTAGGCGACCTGGAGCTGTTGTCGGACCTCTTCTACCTGCCGTACGAGCACGGGCCGACAGCCAGGACCATGCTATGGGAGCTGGACTGGCTCAAAAACCACAGCTGTGCTGCCGCGGCGGAAACGGAAGAGGTCTGTTTCCTCACACGTGCGCTCCTGTGTAGCGCTGCTTCTTAACACGCTGCTTCGTGTTCAGGCGGTGGAGTGGCGTTCAAGAGCGCAGCAGTTCGACAGCATGTGCGAAGCGGTGGTGCAGATGTTCAACCGGCTGTCGAATGTGCCGAACCGTCGAATCCTGTACGACCTCTACAACTACATCTGTGACATTAAGAGCGGCGTCGGTTTGGCCCGAGCTTACGTCAAAAGTCTAGGTGAGAGAATGAGATCTGTCTCTGTGCAGCAGATACACTTCACGTTCAGCAGTTTGAACAATACTGCTGTTGGGTTTTTGTGCTTTCCGTAGGAGGACATAGCCGGCCCTCTTCCCAGCCGATGAATGACGATCCTGAGCCCTGGGGCTTCAGGGGAGGCCTCTCGGGAGAGTTCCAGGCAATCTGACCTCTTTCCTTAATGCCGTTCAAATCATCCATGTCGCACCACTGTTCTTTCACTGTTTTATCAGTAATTCATTCATCAGTAAATAACAATGACTGTACTGAACCTGCAGAGGATGCTGCCTTGCCATGGCAACAGGGACCTGTTCAAGCATCCTCCCATGACAGCCGTTTACTGCATACGACCATACTGCCCTGCGGACCAGGTGAAGACCGTCACGATGATTCTTGCCAACAATCATCCAACAGCCTCACCTCGTGTTGTTTGTCCCAGATGGAAGTACAGAGAATTTTCAGGGAGATGCAAAGACCAGGACTAGGCAGGGACACAGGGATGTCTCCTCTCATCTGTGACAGGTAACGTCATCCTCTCTCTCTCCTTCTGGGTGTGTCTCGGTGTGTTTAAACCACTGTCCTAAACCCTGTCTGCCTGCTGCAGCCTTTCAATGGGTGAAATGTCCCCTTCCCCTCAGTGTGCACTCATCCTGGAGGATGGCATCGGGGTGTGTGGCTACGTGCTGGCACTCACTGATGCCAAACCCGCTGCAGCTAAGATTCAGGTGAGAGGTTAGGTTTTTCAAACTGGCCTCTAACTTTGTGGGATCAAACATGTTCCTGTTTTATCCTGTAGAGGGCGCCAAGTGACTCAGTATATGAGGACTTCCCCTCTTTGATCACCATGCAAGTTCTGCCCCGGGTCACTGATCCCTCACCACCTAAACTGATGATTGGTCAGCTGGTGTCCGCCCTCAGGACCAGTGGTAGGTGGAAGCTCATTGGCTGTTTGAGAGACTGTTTCTGGAACTGTGGTGGGAGTAGCAGGTAGCTGATGTTCTAGACAGTCTTTACTGTTGGTACAACTCTTTCAAGAACTTGGATCTGTTTTCACGTTTCCACTCACAAATGGTCGAATGACAAGAGAGATGAGAAAGTCACAATGACGCAATAGTCCGATCACAGTTCTGGCCGTGCGCCGAGTGACATCCGACCAAATAGTCAGTTACATCACTGGAGAGAAAAGAGAATTAAATGAGTCACTTCTGTAAATATTTAGTCACATTGATTTTTAGTCATGTCAATTGATGTTTTGTTATTTCAAGAGGTTTGAAAAGAAAACGCTTGAGGACATTTGTTCACAAATGACAAAAGTGATATGTGAGTTGAGGGATCTTTCTGTGGGGTTTCAATGCTCTCCAACACCTGCTGCATCTCCATTGTAGTAACTAACATTGTAAAAACCATGACCAACAAAGAAACCAATGACATGTACAAATGTAACCGAGACATGGTCTCACTCTGGGTTTCAGGGTCCAGAGGAGTGTTCTGTGAGCTGAGGCAGAGTGATCGACGGATGCTCGACTTCTACACTAAACTCGGCTCCTTCAGACCCGTCAAAATGCCTGGTCTGCCTCAAGATGTCACCGCCATGGCAACAAGTCTGTAAAGAATGAGCAAGATCACTGAGAAGGAATTTCCTCAGGTTCAACATGCGAGCAGCTGATCCACACTCGTCTTTCTGTTGATCAATCAATTCTGTTGATTTTTGTCCATTGCATATCACACATACGGTAAGACACAGAAGGTTTATTGAATCATGGGATGCGATATCAATCAATGGGATTACTCAAACTCAATAAAATAGCTGGTATTTACTACTCATAACTTACACACCCTGACTTTGACACTGTATATTACTTTATTAGCAGCTATCAGCTGTTTCCTGAGGAAGAAAACAATGTTTTATGAATAATCCAAAAGGGATACTGCAGTTGGTCTTTTGTTCTGTTTTTCACAGAATCAGAAATAAATTAATATGCTTTATCAGTTTATAAAGCATGTTTAGTGTTCCAGCACGTTGTCTGTCTGACCAGTTTGGCTGCAGGAGACAATGTGTAAATGACAGACGAGCCCATCCAGTAATCAACAGGGGCCCGAGGTCACGTTTGCAAGGGTCAGGAGAGCTTTTATGGTCCAATATAACTAATCCACAGGCTACAGTCTGGAATTATAACCCCTCTTTGTGATTCGAACCTTTGCAAAAAGGTTCACTTCAGATTTCATGTGGAATTGTTGATACTGCTGGTTGAGTTAAAAAGCAGCAGTATCATTACCTTAATATTTGTTGGGAGTACAATATTCATTTTATAGCATGAGTTTCAGTAAAGTGCACTCAATGAAATGTAGGATTATTGGTTTAACAGAGAAAAGGACGGTACAACGCTGTACTGGACCATCTCTAGAGAATGAATTGTGTAGTGTCAGACTTCATCTCTTCAGCTTTAGAGCCGGTCCCGATACGTATCCTCTAGTCAGATAAACTCCAGCCCCTCATACTTGACATTTCCTATCTTGGTCTCCGGCATCAGAACCTGACCATCAAGTGTGAAGGCGATGATGTAGGTGGCGATCGTCCCAGCGTCCTCCTCTGACTTCAGGGCAAGAATAATTTGATCATCTGTGTCTGGCACAAATTTAAAAGAGGAGAAGCCGTGGGTGGGGTTGAGGGGGCCGACATGCTGCACGGTTATGTCAGTGAAGTCCGTGGGGCAGGACAGCAGGAGGTTGGTGGCACGTCGCTCATCTGCGCTCTCGTCATAGTGCTCGTGACTAGCACGGCGAGGCAAGAAAAACCAGCTCTGGAGACGCTCGCTCCATGCAGCTGATTCATGGATAAGGTATCCTGAGAGGAGGGGAAGACCACAGGTGAACAAAAGAAGAGTCTACAAGGTAGGAACGTCCACAAAAGAAAACATGTCCGCACCTGGTGGTTGGATACCTGCTGCACTCCGTAGGGCATTGTAGTATGGCACCCAGTTCTCATGCGCCACGTCACCATGGTAACCAATGACTTTCACCCACTCGGGGTTGTTGTTGACAACCTCTCCAGACGCTGTGGTCCACTCCTTCCCGAGTCCACCGACATACAGGTGCTCATCCTTCACTGCGAGCCACTCTGCCTTAAAACCTGCACACCCCAACCCCAGTGCACGTCTGTGAGAAGACAGCCCATAATAAACCCACCCCCAATCCAAGACGCCTTCAAATAGAACATGCACAAATTGTTTTGGTCCAACACGAAGGCTAGAGGGTTCAATGCTCCATTGAACACTCCAAACAGCATCACAGGTTCCATGAAGAAGGTTCCTGATGCAACAATGATTATTTACATTAGCCATAAATCATTCCTTCGTTTCTTATTCTAATCGATTCAAATTATTTTTCATAGATTATTAGATTCAGACAAAAAGATCTGATGAGGGTCAGCGATGATTATTCCAGGAGGAGTTTGAGGAGCACTGCATTAGATAATAAGATGGAGTTTGTTGTCCTTTTTATAGCTTTCTCTCAGCATATGAACACATTTGATCATCAGATTACTTCAAATCAGACTGAATGAAAAGTTCTGAGTCCCAGAAAACAAGAACGAGAAGTCTTAAATTAACAAGGGTGTGCCACAGGGCTCTATTTCTGGACCATTATTTGCCATCCCTAAAAGTCAATTGGGAAACAGCATAATTAACCTATATACAGATGCTGATCAGGCACTTTAATGTTTTGAATCCTGACTTCAGAGCTGTAGAGCAAATCTTGAAATTCTTGACATTACTAATTAGAAATCAGTAATTGAAATTACTGATAAAATATTCCAAAACAACATAAAGAGGATGGAGTAACCATGTATATAACGTATATTAATCCTCTTGATGAATTCAAATGAGTGTCAATGTAGTTTGTAACGTACATAAATAAACACCAGAGTTTAAGTTTAAAGCTCCAGCTCATGAAGGCCAACATGAGACTATTGGAGACTGACCTTTGGAGACGGAGCCATCACCATCAGGTAGGATTACCCAGGGGACCGCCTGCCTGCCCTCAATCCTGTACACCACACCTGTGCGGTCGTCCACGCTATACAGATGACCGTTAAATACCACCAGCTCAGACAGCTCCATACCTGGGACAGACGCAGTCAGTCAAACACTGAGAGAACTCACTGATGACGATGAACAGGAGCACATCCCTCTACCTCGTCCTTTCTCTGCCAAATGGCTCTCCAGAGTGACCACCTCAGCATCCCACTCCACGTCCAGTTTATCCGCACTCTCTGAAACGGTCACATACCCCCTTTTCATGTAGCTGAACCACGTTTGGTCCTTTGAGCTCAGTGACGCCGTGTCCAGATCTGCAATGACACCTATACGGTATCTGATGCCGTGCTTTGTTTTCACTGGTGGACTTAAGGGATATGTGTCATTGTACAGTTTTTCCCTTTTCTTGCCCTGAGCGTGGCTTTGCATAGATTGTCTTTGAGTATCCTTGAAGGCGTCGTCATCATCTTGACTTTGCATTTGCAAACTGTAAACGCTGTTAGGGTAGTAGCCACTGTCTCCGTCCCCTGCTGTCAGGTGCAGGTACAACAGCAGCACTACGGCGAGTAGTGTCGCTACAGTTATCGCCCGCCATTTAGGGTGGAAACGTGGGTCTGAGGGGGTGACCGTCATCGACGCCAAGGCCAGGGGAAGGCCTCGGACGGCAGCACCAAAGGTGGTCATGAAAGTGATGTCTTCATCATCTCCACGTGGCTGGGACTGGAGCACCACTGGACTACCGTAGACTGGCATGGAAGAAAGCAGAGAGGCAGAACAAAAGCACTTCACATACTGAGTCTTTGACTTTCATTGCTCTCATCTCTTCACTGTCATTTTCAGACACAGGAAGCCGATTTGAGTAAGTACTCAAGGAGTATAAAGTACTGATACATCCACCAGTGTTTCCCCAACCTTTACAGCCTGGGGGGGCTTAAGAGTCTATTTCCGATCAGCTGAGTGGAGTCTGAAGATTGACTGACACATAAAGTGGGTACTGTACTCTGTGACATAGATGGGAAGGTGAGTCTGTGGCGTATGTGCTGAGACCTTCCTCCTTTTGACATCTATCAACATGATGGTTCATCGTGCACCCTGCTTGTGAGTGTGGGTGCACGTCTGTAGACCAACACTGACTTTTTCCATTTGTTTAAACTGAGGTAATGACGTGTTATTACACTTACACTCTTACAACTTACACTCAGTGGGACCTTCAGAGCACCCCATGATGCATTAGTAAGGGAAACACTGGCCACTATGAAATCATGAACCCCCCCCCCCCCCCAACCCACCATCCCCTTCCCCTTTGGAGCTGAAGGGCGAGTGAACACATCTTTGTTGGGTGAATGACCCATTAGTCATGTAATAAACATCACGTTTGTGGCGAAAGTATCGGTGACTTACTGAAGCATGATTTGTCACTGCCAGCAACTGTGATGTGTCAAAGAACCAAGAGTCATTCGGGGGCACATGCACTCCATCCAGGTACACACCAAACTGCCTCTCTGGTCAATGTTAAATTTGGTGACTGACAACACAACTGTATCAACGGAGGGAACAAAGAAACGACTGAAAGGTTACTGAAGCGAAGCAAATGATCTTGCGTCACACACAGCACACGCACACACACACAACGCCGTTTCAACGAGCACGGCCAAAAACAAATAATGGCTTTATTGTCACCACTGAAAGTCTGGCCCTGATTTCCCATCTCTGAGCAGCACAGCCCTGAACAATCCCGAGGCTGTACGTTGTATGAAGAATTTAATTATTCACCCTTCTCCCCTCAACACTCTCAAGCCATCTTATTGTCCTCAAGAATTTTATAATAAAACTGCACCTTCCAACTCCAGGCCTCGGTTTCAAACAGATAACTAATCTTTTCATGTTTTCTTTTTGTTCTTTATTGGACAGTGAGTTTTAACCCGTTTCCATGTTATGGTCACATTTTATAACAGAGTTGAACTATATTCCTTTCATTCCCTTTCACATTTATTGACTGCCTGTTTGTGTGTGTGTCTTTTTTGTCAGCATGTTTTTCCATTTACAACTCATACGTCAGTGGTGATTTTAGAGGCTGTGATTTGTAGTGCAAATTCATTTCACTGAGGTGTTCCTGGCCGTTTTTCTAGCCTGACTGATGAAAACGATGTCAGAATCATTTGACTGCTCTACCCAAATTCATTGGAACAGTTAAAGAAATCCTAATGCATTGTTTGCAATCCTAAAGAGTGACAAAATATAGATCAGCTTTATAAAATGGTGTTTTCATTTACTCTTGTCAGTTCTCTATATCCCCTCCCCCTCTATATCTCTATTTTCCCTGGTATCTTCCATGTCATTGACTGCCTCAATGTCAAGGGGCAAGACTTTTCTAATGTCTCTAGGAGCTCTAGGTGCACTCGACAGGGAGCAGTGATGTATCCGCTGGTGGTTCTGCTTTTGTGTGGCTCCATCAGCTAGGTATTAGAATATGATGTTGTATTCTGATATGACTAATGAGATTTGTAGCTTGACTCAAGGGTGTGTTTGGTGTTGAGGCTAAACTCCTACACCTGCCTTATCTTATCACCCTTGACGACTTTAATGTCTCTCCCTAGCTGAGGCGCCTCTGTATAGATTTAGCTGTTTTAATAAGTTATTATGTGGCAACATTCTTTTCTTCCTATTACAATAATAAGAGCAAACATTGCTGAAAGAAAGGAAATTACACAAGATTAAGGCCCCGCCTCCTGAGGTAAAGACGGTAAACTTCTCAGCTGTTGTACCAGATGACATGCTAACATGCTAATTTTTAAGACAGATAAATTTTGAGGTTAACCGGCATTGAGGGTTTACACTCCCATTTCTGCAGTCCAATACCGATCATTCCTACAAGGTTAAGGTTTACTGTTAGAGACTTCCAGGGTCTTTGTTATTCTAATAGAGGACTGGCAGTGGCTCAGCTCTCTGTTACTGTCACTATTTTCCTGTTTTATTGTATTGATTTTTACCAGGACTGGAAACCACAGCATGTGCTGGTCCACTGGACTCAGTAGTTACTGGTGGGAAGAGGAGGAAGGACAGAAGTCACCGGACGCCGCTGTCAGGAGGGAGGTTCACAGCTGTTATCTTAGCTCCATCACACACACTGGAGGCTGCCCCCCCCTTCACACCACTTTGTAAATAACGTCAATATCTTTCTGTCCTTGATGTTTTCTTTTTATGTTTTGTCGATTATGATTTAGTATTTATTTGTTATTTTATACTTAAATCTTACTTATAACGTAAGAGAAAGTTTCGTTGTGCTGTGTGTAATAAACCCTTTTAAAAGGATGGTCTGGAAAGGAGAAGAAGAAGAGGAAAAGGATGGTCTGGAGAGAAGAAGAAGAAAAGGATGGTCTGGAAAGAAGAAGAAGAAAAGGATGGTATGTTGTTGTGTTCATTAGTTGCCTACAAATTAACCAAGCATAATTTTAAAAATTGTGATTCTCAAAAATCTGCAGAGGTCTAGAAGAGACCATCTGACAGACACCGTTAACGCCTGTACACATCGCCCACAACGTTCAACCTCCCAACCGTTGACACCCGACTGAACAGGGTAACTGAAGCTAACAACCTGCGTCTGCTAACACTGACGTTACTGTCAGACTTCAGTCTACCGACAGTTCACAGGACCGAACACGGAAGTGAAATAAAAGTTTGTCAGCATTCGACACTTGTCAAAGTTCCCAGCTTACCTGGCGCAGAGGCTCCTCTCGCCCGCCAGCGCTAACATTGTTAAAATAATGTTTTCTTGAGGTGAGCGACTTGTTGACGTCGACCAGCTTCTCCTGTTTATTACAAAAACGGTCTCAGCATCGATCAACAACCTTCGAGTTGTCGTCGTGTCTCTATATAGCGACGGTGTCCTCTTCTTCCTCCTGTTTAATGGCGGTTAGTTAACAAATAGATGCATTACCGCCACCTACTGGAATGGAGTGTGGGTCAACGCGCCTGCTATCATATCACACCTCCTGTCAGTCCCTAATCTGATTCCCGGAACAGGGTTTTGGTTTTGATGGTACCATGCACGTGCCAATATCATCAAGACATTTTACAACCCAGCGTTTGAAGCCTGATAGGTTAAGATTAGAGGAAATACTACCTGATATTGTGAATAAGGACAAGGTGGGCTTTGCCAAGAACAGGGAATCAGTATATGCAATATGCAAAGACTCATGCACCTCACATGGCTGAGTCCTAATAATCCGACCTCAGTGAACTCAAGTCAGCCATGTCAACATTTGAGTTTGAGAAAGATTTCTGTTGATGAATAAAAATACTTCATTTCAACCCAAGAGCAGCAGTTATTCCAAACGGGATTTTATCACAAATTTTGTTAGTCTTTCACAAGGACACTGACAAGCAACTGACAGGCATTTACCAGAAAGCAGTAACCAGAAAGTCTACTTCAGTAACTGGGGCACAGTGGTCACAATCTACAGATGAGAATTGCACATTTATCACAGTATAAACCTGAAACAATGCAGTAAAAGTATCACTGAATCAGGCTGTTTGGAGGTGTAGATGTAGACGATGGTTCGGAGACAGCCACCTCAGCTCTTTCCCATCATCTTCAGCAGAATCTACAGATAAACAAGGGTTTAAAAAAAAAGTGAAGCCAAAGTGCTGTGGAAATCAAAGTAGAGGCTTGAAATACTATTGCTTTATCTTAACAGTTTGGGTTGCATGTACCTTTGTCAAGTAGTAGTCCTCATCTACCAGCTGCTCGATAATATTGAAGTGGTCTGTGTTCGGCACGTCCTCCAGGGTCACGTTCAGTCCACTCGCTTCCAAAGTCTTAAAGACCACAGCAGCGAAGGCAATACACAATAATAAACTAATTATATAAACATCTCTCTGATTGGTAGGACAGCTAGGAGAAGTGAACAGAAACTGGTTAAACACGTCATATCAAATGCATGTGGATTTTGGACTAATGGTTGATTAGCAGTGGTTGTTATTTTTCACTTGGTGTTGATATTTAGTGAGACAAATGATCATTATCATCTGAATAATATATGATAACTAGACCCTGCACACAAAGCTGCAATCACTGACTTTGTAGTATTCCTCTGACTGCTTGCGGAACTCCTGAGAGTCGTGTTCAGCCACGGCCACAACCACGTGGCAGCTGGAGGAGGAGAGCTTCAGCTGTGGGACCAACTTGCTGGGGCTGTTTCTGGCTGCCACCTCCCTACCAGCAGAGGAAGAAGAGACAAGAACAGGCAGTGCATGACAGATCATCAGAGGACAATCACACACTCACACTCCACAAAGTTCAACACGTCAGTCCTTCCTTCCCATTCCTCCATCTTCTCCAGTATTTATATTAAAACACACAAGCATTAGAATCAACAGGATGAACAATCACAGCTTGAGAACAGGAAACAGACAGAGAGTCGCCTGAGTTGGGAATCTGTACTTAGTCACAGACACACAGTGGGTCTCATTCATGAAATGTTTGTAAATGTGTGTGTAGATTTACACTGAGATGTCTACCATACTAAAAAAATACTCTACTACTACTATTACTACTATTCACAAAGGACGCAGGAAACTCAGGTGTGATTGTAGTAAAACACGTGTAGATCATGAATGCCAATCACTGATGACACCGTTTAAAACTCACTTCTACGTGCTACCTCATTTCATGTACACTGGCATTAGCTTGGTTAAGAAATGGAGCTGTCACCAATCTTTCGTCGGAGTTGGTCCCTGTGGCTAGAATGATCTTGCTGTAGTTACTGCGGTAACAAGATCTGGTCACTTTCAGTCGCTATCGCTCAAAGGAAACAAAGATAACAGAAAAAAACAAAACACAGTGGCAAGGGTCTCTGCCTAGGGCACGACGTATGGTCTGTGTCAGTTCAATGCAGAAGTATAACCTGGTCTTAAGGGAGACGTCGTCTACTCACTCTGTCATCTTCAAAGGCTCATTAACGTAGGTGGACAGAATGGGCAGGAGGTCATATATACCACTGACAAGGAACGCACCTGCAAGACAGACAAAAGATCTAGAGACCACAACTAGGTAGGCCAGGCTGTACACAAGCTACGTACCTTTGATCTGCGGTGTGATGCTGTACTGTGACCAGTCAGTGGAGAGGACCATTGCAGCCAGGTGAGCCCCAGCAGAGTGGCCGCACAGGTACAGACCACTGAGTGGCAGAGGAGAAAAAAATAGTGTCATATTGCAGCTGTAGCTGTGAATTTGTGGCTTTTTCTGTCAATACATGTGAGCAGTGGGCTGGATACCTGATGTGAGAGTACTGCTGAACGACAGACACAACACTCCTGCGCACCTGAGAGACCATCAGGTCCATATTACCTGAAAAGAGAGTGAAGGGGCAGAGGCAGAGAATATACCCAAGTGTTTGTCCAAAACACAGATCCATAATCTGAAATCAGCTCTACCTTTAGGGGCGATATCGTAGCCGACAGCGACTACCACAACACCTTTATCGATGAGCGGCACCGCCATGAATCCTGACTCTTCTTTGCTGTACGAGCACAAAGTATCAGTCGGTAAACTCTGAACAGGAAATGAAAATCTGCATTGCAATACAGTAAGAGCAACCATCAGAAAAACACTGCACCTGAGAAACTGCCAGTAGCCTCCATGTATGTAAATAACAAGTGGGACATCTGAAACAGTCATTATTAATATTGAAAATATGTGTCACTGACATTTGTGTGGTGTTTGTCATTCCCACATTTATGTTCATACCTAAGGAGTTGGTCGTGGGTATGTAGGCATCCAGTTTCTCCCCATCTCCCTCTCCATAGGGCACATTAAGTAGAGTTTGAGCTCGAGCCCGAGCCCGCTCAGTACCTGTACATCAGAACATTTACATAGGTGCGGACACTAAGAATTGTACAATATGATGCATATAAAATACATTCCTCTACTATCCAAGATAAAACACTCTACAAATCCCCTCTAATGTTTATCTACTTTTATTGAGCCAACAAAACACACTGCATTATTAATTGAAACAAAAATATAAAACATACAAGTATTCATTATTCTAAGGCCCTGGAAATCTCAACTGTCCAGAAAACTTCATCAACTTTCCAATTATTGCTCCCCCAAAAAACACTGACATACAAATATACACAAGTGAGCACAGACTTCTGTAAGGTCACTGCTTGACAGATTCACAGCATTCTGAAATGACTTAGATGTGTTCTTTTTGTTTCCCTGAGCAGAAGTACACCTGCATTTACTACATTCGGATCTATGAAGACATTCAGACAATAAAACAAACGCAAACCTGATTTACGTCATGGAATTGTTACCTCGTTACCTCGCATTTTTTTTTCTGTAATGATTTTAAAGCAATCTTTTCATAAACCGCATCTACAGGTAGTTCATTCCCGAACATTCCTCGCAGCCTGTCTCCTCCGGGTCAGCCTGGTGGCCTCAACCCAGTTCCGATGGATCGATTTCTGGAACCTACCGACCTTCCTTCACGGCTTTTACATGGGCCTCGATCACGTCGTCTTGCGACATCCTGTGCGACCAGGTGCTGGGTGAGTACTGCCTCTGGAGCTCCTGTCACACGAAGGAAACGCTGCTGTCAGCCGACGAGAGCCGCCACCTGCCCCGTCCACTGTGAGCCGGGTATGAGGCTGAGCACAGTAAACAGGGCCGACAGCGCCCCCCTGTGCTGAAACTGCAAGCCTCCGCTTTGGTGAACGATAGCGAGGGAGACTCGGAATAATAACACCACATAATACACAAAACTGACTTAAATGAATGTGAGCGAGTCGCCGTAACATGTTTAAAAACCCAACAACGAGTAAACGTCTGGTGAAGCTGACTGAAGCTGACGTTAAGACCAGTCTGGCCACTTTACTTCTAGTTGAATACTTCAAAGTGCATTTCAAGTCAGAACCTTACATCTTTCGTCATCTCCGTCCAGTGCATCGTGCTGTACCTCTGCAGTTCGTGGGCAATCCACCTGATCCAGACAACGTGTGTCACAGTGAGACTAAACTCTCTAAACTTTGGACTTCTCCAGTCCAGACCCTCCCCCAGGTCGGACTACAGCTCCCTGGCCCTGGAATCGAACAGTGACACAGTACCAGGTGCAGTGTGGTCTGGAACTGTTTCCCTTTTGCTTTAAAGAAAGTGATGTGTCATGTCAGTACGGCGGTTGAACTTTAATAATAACGTTACACATTACACATTACATGCTTATGTGCTGGTTGGTGTTCTACTTCACTTCCTGGTTAGGTACAACGCTAATACGTCACATCCCAAGGAAAGGTCCTTGGTGTTTATTTTGTCGTGTCAGTGAAGATGATTACTTCTATTCACAAACCTGTACACATGTTATATGTCAGACTTTCAGGCACCATGAGCCTCGGAAATATATACTATAATAATGTACATGTAACACAAGAGTCTGTTTATATGCATCGTGACATAAGTGTTGTTGTGAATTGGACGTGACTTATCAACTCCTGACCTAAAATATTCAGAACTGTGGCAAGCATTGAGCATTTATTACATATCCTGGGCATCCAGCTTATGATTAGTAAGGTCAGACTAGTAACGCATTTCAGCTAGTTCACTAGTTTGACGACTATAGCAGAACTGCGGCACCTAACTAGTAACACATTTCCCACCACTACTGACACTTCATGCCTACTAGTATGCAACCAGACCTTCTCCTAGTATAGATGTAGTGTTTTGGGAATATACCACTTGAGTGCACTGCCCTCATGTGGTCATGGCAGGCAACGAACTACTCTGTGACCTGTTCCCTGTTTTAATATTAATATATAATATGTTTTAATATTAATAGTACAGTAGTACAAATAATACATGTATTTATTTATGCCCACTACCATGTCTGCATTTCTGTAATTATACCTACATTTACGATATCATCTAGGTATTAATTTATTTAGAATAATGTCGTTTTCTGTCGTCCATATTATGACGGTAAAAAATCATGTAAGTCAGATGTATTTAGGCTCGTATGAACTCCAGAGGGTGACAGTAAGGCAGCAGTCGGACACAAGCCTCCGTGAAACGCCAACGAAGAAGAAGAAAAACAGCCAATGCCAATACGGCGTTCGCGCACTAGGTCCAACCCACAACGAAAGGCGCTTCTACAATCGCATCGATGATTGGACCAAACAGTCATGTGACTGACATGTGACTCATCGAACCCAATTCCCATTGGCCCATGGTGTTTCTCAAAGAAATGAAGCCGCGACATTTGCCTGGACGCGCCACTTTCAATCTTTCTTCAGTCTTGCTTTCTTCTTCTGTTTTACTGTGAACGACTTCTTCTCCTTTACTTGTATTTCTTATAATTATTATTTATCATTTTTTTATTGACTAGAAGTTGGTTTTCAAAGATGGACTGCATGGACTTCCCACGAGTTTTTCCAAATTCTCCGAGGAAGGCCCAGGGACAAATCCAGGTTTGTCATTGTAGTTTTCCCCAGCTCAGTTATTTTTATAGTCTGTTAACTTTGCTGCTTCAGTCCAACTGTCTTTGTTGTTCACAGGTAATTTTTGGACCCATGTTCTCTGGCAAAAGGTGAGGTGGTGTTGTCGTCAGCATGATCTGCATCAGCTGTTGTTGATGAACACTTATCCCGCCAAATCGTCTTCCTCATTCCCTGCCTGTAAAATGTTTTTATAAATAATTTTATTTTATATTTTTTAAATGAGCGTGCTTTGTAAGTTAACACATTACACCCTGAAAGATGAGTCTACACAGTCAGCTTTATCATTAGATGACAACACCGTACAGAATGTGTTCAGCAAGGCTGAAATAGATATGTGTATATATGTGTGTGTGTGTATATGTGTAAAGCAGTACGTGTTTTCGGCATTACATTTGTTGTGCTACAAAGATCCCTGAAATGCAACATGTATTTCTGATGTAAGGAAACTTACAAGTGGAATTGCACAATTCAAATCGCCATTGCAGTCTGTTATCTGTCAAACAGATCATAACAATAAGTAAGTTGTTTCTGCTGTTTGTTTCCACAACAGCTAACATGCTTTGGACGGTTATCTTTGCAGCACTGAATTGATGCGAAGGGTTCGCCGTTTCCAGATAGCACAGTACGCCTGCTTGGTGATCAAATACGCCAAGGATACACGGTATTCTGACACAGGCATGGCCACACATGACAAGTGAGTAACTTTTCCTCTTCCATTATTTTTCATGTAGACCTGGAGTGTCAAACTTCAGTTTCAGGTGTGACTGTAAACAATGGACTGACAATAGACAGTATGACAGAGATAGAGTCATATGAACAGATGTTGGTGAGAGTTAATAATGACGGAGGGGAAGAGAGGGGGTCATCATGGGATTTTTTTTTTTTCTTTTCTTTTTTTTTTGTTTTAACTACGGGTTTGTAAGAACAGGACATGAATTGAGGAGATGGTAAAGATGTGATTAAACTCTTCTCTTCTGCTTCTTTCACCAACCAGTTGCATCGAGGAGAACACGTTCACTACTGTACAGTTGATATGCTGTTGTACACTTTTAGTTTGTGAAAGTGTTGATACAAGATCAGTAATAACAATTAACATGTTAAAAATGTTTTCCTGCATAGAAACACAATGGAAGCTGTGGCAGCCAATTGTCTGGCGGATGTACGTTCTCTGGCATTAAAAGCCTGTGTTGTTGGAATCGACGAGGGGCAGTTTGTAAGTTTTCATGTGTAGTTTTTAGTTGAACTACTTGGAAACTGATGTATTCTTTGCAAACTCCCAACTAACTCCATCTGTTATTACAGTTTCCAGACACAGTGGAGTTTTGTGAGGAGATGGCCAACTTTGGAAAGATCATCATTGTTGCTGCCCTGGATGGAACCTTCCAGAGAAAGGTGGTTATCAGTATTTATCTCAACATGTCAGCTTGGTAAGACACTGAGTTCATTGTGTGGGTGTAAGCACGACAAAAGATCCAAGACAAGTGAGCAGTTCTCTGAGAAGCCCGTTATTCCACACAATGTGTCTCTGTCTCTGCGAACCCGATCCTCCTAACGTCATTTATCCACTGACTGCTGTCCTGTGCGTTTTCGCAGCCATTTGGAAACATCCTGAACCTGGTCCCGCTAGCAGAGAGCGTGGTGAAGCTTCACGCCGTCTGTATGCAGTGTTACAAAGAAGCTGCCTACACCAAGAGGATTGGAGCCGAGAAGGAGGTGAGGGGGTGAACACAGAGTTCAGGTCTTTGCCATCCATCCACAGTTTGAAAACAAGTTAAACATTAACAGCACACACGTCGAATCAAACCTACGTCACTTCCTGTCGTCCACGATCTCAAACATGGCCTCAGTAGTCCAGGGTTCTAGAAATCTCCTGTGCAGGTAGGGGGCGTGGACTCAGTCCAGTCAGTGGAGAGTTCTGTATAATCCAGGTTTATTCCTGTGAATTAATGCCAGATGGTTCTGTGGTGTGGGTGCCAAACGTCACCAGTGAAAACCCTTTGTCCGTCCCACAGGTGGAGGTGATTGGTGGAGCTGACAAGTATCAGGCGGTGTGTCGAAGGTGCTACGGAGGGCTGAGTGTGGACAAAGAGAACAGCGCTCCTCTCAGGGAGGAAACACCACCACAAGCCCTCACAGGAAAACACCTGGACTGTGGGATTCCCAGAAAACACTTCTCGTCCCTTCACCTCTGAAGACCTGGGGAAGAATCAGGAGTTCATTTGTATGAGCGTTTGTTGGACTTGAATACATCACAGAGGACCGTTTGATTCCCAAGCAAATTGGATGGTTCATGATGGTTGTGGGTTAGAAATGAGTGTCATCACTTAGAATAGTTACATGAGTGTAATTGAATTTGCATAAAAGTTGTCTTTTTTTTAAATATATGAGCCCCAGGCTGGGAAAATCCTGAACCCAGTCGCCATCTTTGAAATGACCGAGCCTGAGCTGAGAACCTCTAGAATCCGAACAGCTGGTCAGAAGTAGTTCAGTCAGTTGTGACTAGGTTCAGCCGGTGAAAAGGGTGTTCACGGTGAGTGTGAACAGACATTATCAGTAGAGTGAAGATGACATGATTGACAACAAAACCCAGAGCGACTTATTTCACTGCTGTTGAACTCTGGATTTTAATGAATCCTATGAAGAGTTTGAACATATATTTAGAAAAAAAAATCAAAGCTGCTACAGCGCGAATTGAGGTGGTGGGATATTGTAGAGTGTAAGTCGGTAATGTGAAAAACACAACTGAGCAATGTTAAAGTTACACCTGCATGTGTCATAATAAAGACTACAGTCAATGTCTCTTTGTATCTGCAGGACATGAATACAAATTATGACAACTGATGTTTTCACTTATTTCAAAGTGAGCATGTTGCCATAGTAACTGAGTCAGGATTACACCCATCTTGCTTGCTTTCAGTAATCCTGCGTTCTGAAACAGGCCTCTAGAGTACAAAGGGACATTCTGGACTGCAGCTTTAGAAATGTATTTGATGTGTTTTCCTGTCCTGATCTTCCACTGGGAACAACTTTGGAACATGGAATCTAATACGTAAGACACGCGTCTATTCTTCATGCATATATGGAAGATTGTTTGTGAGGACTGGCGCGGAGTAAACTTATCCTCTCACCACCCGTACACACTGATAAGTAATACTATACCTTCACATTGCACTGACAACTAAAATAACCTGTTGAATGCTGGCTGGCTCCATGGCCGGAATGGAAAAGAATATCCTGCACAACATGAACGCACTGATGACCTAAATTAGACCCAACATACCTGTCTTCTCTATGAGAATACAGACATAGGACGAAAGATGAAAGTAAAAACAAAAAGTCAGAAAATACTTGGAATCAGCTTTCTCAGCAGTATTTTTATGAACATTTCCTGAAGGCAGAAATGAGGATTCAAACAGAGCGCTTGTCTAGAACAGACCTTGACGGCACAAAGTCTCTGAAAACATGAAAATGAAAAAAAGCAGAGTTCTTTTCAAAGAACTCTGTGCGGTGACAATATATCTACATGGGACATGACATCGGGTCTGTGGATTTGAAATGTTTATTTAAGAGACTAGTTTAATTCCTGGAGCATGACAAACTCTGAGCTGTTTCTTCCTACTGACTGCTATAATTCAACTTTGGAGCCCGAGTTTACACCAGCAGGGCGTAAAAAGGTTTCAGTGACACACGCCACCAAATGACCTGACAGGAACTGTGAGGCTCAGGAGGACCAACTCTGGTGGTTATCTCCAAGCCCCTCCCTTCTCCTTTATCTGAATGTGAGCTACGGGTTTAAAGGGCGAAATGGGCCGTGAACATCCGAGACCTCTGCAGCGACAGCACTCCTTCGGTTTTCTTGCTGGAACATACACGGTGTCACACAGACCCACACACCCTTCCTAGAAAGGATTAGATTATATGCAAACAACTAAATCATCTCCACATTTCACCAAAACTAAATCAATCTGGGACTTTTGGCTTGATTGGTCATGTCTACTGTTCTATTATTCCATTGATTAAACACACAATTAAGTCCTCAAGTGTTCGTAGACCCTCCAGATACATAAATTAACCATACACAAAATGAAAACGTGGCTGGTTACCATCAAAATGGTGAAGGAGACAAACACATGAACGTGATGAGCTGATTGGCCTTTCGAAAGCATCCCGAGCCTTCTTTACGATCTTTACGCCAGCTGGAGGTAAGAGTCGGCATCAACTCAGCCTGGCGTCTTCTTCTGACCTCAGACCTGAGAGCCATGAACTTTCATCCAGTGTTCCTCATCTTGCAGGTGCAGTTAGATGAAAGGTGAAGCCACATCAATATGATGTGACGTCTGTGCGGGGGTGTGTGTGTGTGACCTCCGTCTGCGTCAGTAGCTGGGCGGCTGGTAGCTGACGTCTCCGTGCGGCTGCACGTCAGGCACGCTGCTGGGGTAGGCTGTGTAGGTGGTGGGGGTGTAGGTGGTGGGGTTGTAAGAGGTGGGGGTGTAGGTGGGAGGGTAAGGGGTGTGGTGATCTGCTGGCTGCTCCACGTAGGTTGGGATGGCCACATCGGTCGCACCGCGGCGAAAACGAACCAGAGCAAAGTAGGTTAAGATTCCCTGGACAACGAGAAGGAGACGTCCAGTCACAACACAACACAACGCAGACAGGTACACAACGGCCTGAACATGAGACGTGACACACATTAACCGTACCCAGGTGGCGATAGAGAAGAATGAGAAAGCCACGGTTGCGCGTGCGGCGTCCTGGGGGATCCCACTGTCACTGGCTGTGCGAGCCCACTGACTGGCCAGCAGGCAGAAGCAAACGAACCACAGGAAGGTCCACGCCCCTAAAAGACACACATTTTCAAACACCGGCGTCTGTGTTTCCTTGAAGAATGCCTAATTGGGGACGGATGAACGTGTGAGGATGTCATCTGTGATCCAACATCCGCCTCGAATCGATCACCACACAGTTGAAGGATTGAGAGGATGAAAAGGATGAAAATCACAGTTCAGAGCACCAAGAAAATGGACTGTTTATCAAAATTAACACAATTAAACCGACTTTAAATCACCCAAATGATGTATGAAGTCTGTGAGAAACCATGACCTGCTTTGTTCTACAGCATGTTTGAGGTAAGAGGGAGTTGTTATGAGCTCAGAGGAACTGTCAAATTCAAAATTCACAGGAGGGGGTAAATTCATGCAACGATTTAGAGGAGGAATTAAAAAGATGTGAAACCCTTCCAAAGTGTTTATAAGAATTCTAATTGAGTAATAGTTATTCTGATTGTTGCTGCAATTATTTGTGCCGAACATAACTGCTGTTTGACATAAATTGGAGATATTTTGTTTTTTTCTGTCATTTATTAAGTCTGTTTGTAAATTCTCTGTATCTACATCAAAGTCCACCCGAGTCTCTTCTAAAGTCTACTCACCAGAGAAGCCCAGGTCTGCCATCACGGTGTACTTCCTTTCCTGTGCGTTGCTCATGAACGGCAGGTAAACATCCAGCAGCAGGAAGGCCAGACAGGCCAGGAAGGCTGTCACACCGATCCCCACGGCATAGTGACACGCTGAGTCGTTCTGGTTGAAGATGCACTTTGCCTCGGGGCTGTGGGCAGAGTTGATGTAGCCCTCTGTGGTTATACACGCAAATACCACAACAGCAAAGACCTGCGGGGAGAGAAAAGAACGTTTAATTCATCCCTCTGTTACTGCAAGACCACACTCAGAAGCCAGGTGCATTTCAGTGCATATGATTTATTATGACAAATGGGGGAGGGAAAAAAAAGAAGTAATATTAATACCAACATTCTTGATAAAATCTTTAGTGAGAAATGCAGACAACGTTCCATGTTGCTGAAAGGAAAATTCCCTGATGTGTAGTTCCATGTTCGAGCCCCATGCCTCACACACAGGGACCTATTGTTGGCTCCTTCATGCTCATTGTGTTTTCATGGAGTTTCTCCGACCGTCCCGTGGTCAGGGGCTGTTTGCTCTGGTTACCCACCTAACCATGTGACCTGGTTGTGAGTGCAGCTGCCGTTCTTGTGACTCCAGAGATGCCACCACTTCCCTAAGAAACACTCCTAATAAGATCTGGGAGGATAGCAAGTGGTGGGGGTGAAACTGCAGAAACACAAGGGACAGTGGGACTGAAGCTCAGATGGACGAGCACTTTCTGGATCATCTACAGCTTTTCTCAAATATCTTAGCTTTATTGACTGTCTTCTCCAGCCATACGCATTTCTTTTTCCTATTCCTAACAAATACTTGTTATTTAGTTAATTATTCCAATAACCGTATCAAAATCATCATTCATATTATTTATAATTTCAATTATTGTGTATTATTATCAACATATCAGTATCATATTTCATGTCATAGTTAATATTCCTGAATAGACAATTAAAGCCAACTGCAGCGCAGGCTCTGAAACACCCCCCCCCCCCATGTTGGCGATGTCCGATGATTTCTTCCAAATGTCAGTCGGCTGACCAGTCTTCCTACACCAGCTGGTCAGC
>CAAKHB010007389.1:88812-102597 GCA_901007665.1 Aeoliscus strigatus
AGCTACAGGCCTCATCAACAGTTTATGCTTCAAGAACAGCAGGCCAACACCACCCCTGCTGAGGAATGAAAGTAGTAGGACTCTCGAAGACATGAAGTGTCTTGACGTCCCAGATCTGCCTGGTAACAGGTGATCCGGTGAACTCGGTCGGTCACTTTAATCCTCCGCTGTGTCGTAAAACAACTTTTGCTCCTCGTTGTTTGGTGTGACACAAACCAGCCAACCTGTGGGGTCCAGTCGAGTCGGTGCGGAGCAGCACGACGACATAAACCCGCTGTTAGTTTCTCACACACAGACAGACACACACACACATGCACGCACGCACGCACGCACGCACTGCGCTCACTCACCCAGCTCAGCAGCCGCACGATGGTTTGCGGTTGTCGTACAAACTTCTGGAAGTCGAAGCCCCCCCCTGCGAGAGAAACCCCGTACACACTCATACCGCCGGTCTCTTCCATGACTCCCCACTTCAACCGAGCCGTTCCTTCCTGCGGAGCTACGAGCTCTCCGTCCGTGCGTGTGTGACAGTGACAGCCTCCTCGGACACCCCCTTCTGCCGCGAACGACGCGATGACGCGCGCGCACACGCGTCGCGTCAACGCGGCGAAGTTGAGCTGCGTCCGCATCCGCTGGCATTTCCGGTAGGTAGGTGTCAGGTGCCCTTCACAGGATGAGCATTTACTGAACAGACTACAAAAAGAACGTAAACAGAAAGGATGAGAAATACAAAATGTACTTTTGAGTAAAAGTGAAAATAACACATTCTCAGACTGGCCTGCAGATGTTCAGCATGAGGCGACTCCGCTGTAGCTTTTGGTCTCATGCTGTCCATGTGTACACGGAGATGGAACCAGAATACCTTTAAAAAACGTTTTCCATACACACAGAATCATCTCCAGAAATGCGTGCGTCCACACAAATCCAGTGAATACGCTGTAGTACATATCCCAGGCCTGTAGGGGGAGTTGTAATGCTGCCACAGAACGACATCATCACAGAGAAGAAATGGAGCATGAGCACAAAACTCGGGGAAAAAAACATTGTGGAGAATATGAATTTGTTGTTAATGTAGTTTTGTATTATTTCTTTTCCATTTTACACATTCAAGCAGCTCAACCAGATCATGTTACAATAAAACCCTGGCATATGGTACATATAGAGTATATTTATTCCATGGGCTCTGTGAATGCTCTTTTCTATTGGCTGATCACCGTTTAACGCACACGCTGCGGTGCAACCTGTTGCGACATTAACCAGCTGTCAGCAGTAACAACAACTAGACATTTGACAAGGAAAACAAGCACACAACGCCAATTAGTGCTGGATAACACACACACAAAATCTCATTTTATACTTGGGGGTGACAATAAACAGTAAAAATTTAGAGACTAATTCCAGGGGGGACAAGGAATAAAAGTTGTAGCTTGTCTTTCGTACAGCATCTTATACCGCAATTTGATGCTTTAGTCTCTCTATCTCTCCTACAGGCAGACAGAAGAGCTTTCTTAGCACTGGCAGAGTCCACCACACGTCCACAATGAGTATGACTGAAATTAACACGTACACATGCAATGAATACTCTTATTATTGTCACAATCAGATAACTGCCTTTCAGATTATGCTATTTCTCTCTCTCTCTCTCTCTCTCTCTCTCCCTCTGTGTGTACTGGCAGCATTTTCAACTTGTCATGTATGGTGTTGTTGTACACTGGGATCACCACTAGATGGTGATATAAGGTTATAAAGACTGTGTTGACATGTTGGATTGGAACCAGTAAACTCTGTTCAGTCCGACTCTGCTTGTTTCTTCATGACTACAATACATCACAAAATCAAACATTTTACAATTCAAATTCTAGATTGTTGATAATTACAATAATAATAATAATAATACTGTATAGCTCTAACTCAATCTCAGTAGTCGTCATGACAAAATAAAAAAAAGCAAGTGTACATGAATAAATATGAATATTTTAAAACTGCATTTGCAGTAAAAATTGCCGTACTTGAATTTTTGCGATAAAATCCTGGGCAGAAACCCCGGGTGAGGCGGGGGCGAACTGTGCCTCATGTCTGACTCCATGATCCAATACAAACTGGGTTGCATGCCACGTGCCCGTCTCTGTTCCTCAGCATATCGCCAATATGAACTTTACAGAAATATTCGTTACTCACCATGACTCTCTGCAGTCTGTGTAATGTCTTTTATGTATGTGTGACAGAACTATTCCTGCTGATTGACACAGTAAAGTGCAGAGAGAAGTCAGCCGGTGAGGCAGGCAGTACTCTGCCTCAACTCAAGGGGGCGTACGCAAGCTGGCATTTGCTTTCTCGCTGTAGTGCTGACTTCAACAGAGCTTCTGTTGAAGTCAGCATACATTTTTGGCCTTAAAGAATTATTCTTTTTTTCTTATCATTTTGATAGGCAAATTTTATTAAAATTTATTAAAGCACTAAAGCACATTAAAGTCTGAAAAATAACTGTAAATAACTGGTCAAAATTACATTTGTGCTGCACACATCTCTGTACTTTAATTTGTTTACAGTATATATGAATTGCTTAAAATGAATTGTTCTATCCATAGCTATAAAAGAAAGTTCTTTGTAGACAAATATGTTCTCGTGTATATGTTTGTGAGTGTAATTGAAAGAGGAATGCTGATGGGATATGAACCATTATCAGTAGTTGTATGCTGTTGGATGAACAGTGAAATAAGATGCTTTTTTTTCAGTTCTTACAATCGTAAATCTGACTCTTGAGGAGTCAGTGCCTCACCAGCCATGAACCTCACCGCACGTCACTGCTCTAACTCTCTAACTCTGTGAAAAAATGTACAGAGCAAGCAGCAAGCAAGCACCCCATGTCTAAACAAAAGAACCAAATCTTTAAATCTGAATCTTTAAAGATGTAAATAGCACATTACTGCACGATTATAATGAGAACCGCTTACATTGTGCTTTCAATATATACTACTGCGTTGTTCAAAAATGATCAATTGTGTCTCAAATTATTCTAGAGGGTACAGCTTTACTGGAGAGAGGGACATGTCCCCCCACCCCTGGGATTTACACCTATGAATGATCCTATTTCTGTTTCTTTAGCAAATGACCATGGCATGAGTAGGTTAATGAAAACCGTGCCTTGCGGCAATAGACCACATGACCTGTTCCCTGCCATGGGAACCACAGCCGAACCACCCTCATTGGTGGTGTGGTATTTCTTTCTGTGGCAGCAGCAGTAGTTCTATTTCATGTTTTGTTGGTGGAGGAAGCAGCAACTGAGGAGGATTTTTTTAATCTTTTATCTTTCTAAGGGTTTGGATCAAACTAGTTGAAAACTGTTCCCTTCCGCTCTGATTAGCTCACAGTAAGCAGAAGTGACACACCTGTATTTGCATTGTTCGCTCTGAACATAACCGTGCTGCTCACTTACTTAGCACACCCAGTAATATTTTTCTTGTATCAGGGACACCTGCACGAGGATATCTGTCTCTTCAGCTGTGAAGTGTTCGCACTTTCCCACTTGGTCAGTCCTCAGTCTAATTAGCGATCCACTTTTAAAGGGAATGAGAGGTGACCCTCTGATAGGTTTATTAAATGATACACCCATAACACACCCATGACAACAGAGAGTAAGTCCAACCCTATGTTTATTTCTGTTCTTTGTAACACAAACAGCTCAGGGCTCCGTCACTGGTTCATCCCCCAACATGTTCTCATCCACAGAGGAATCAGATGCCTGAGGACAACAGAGAAAAAGCTACTTGTCGGTTTGACATTTGACTTAGAGGTTGGCAGGTGTTATCTGTGCTGTGCTCTCACCTGATCAGATACATCACATCTGGCCATGTTCACAATATCAGCATCCTCACTGTACTCTGGCAAATCCTACAAGGTATGACAAAGGGTCAATCATTGTGTGGCGATTATAAATGATGATGACAAAATACATTTGCCTGCCACAAAAATAACTCTTGTCAGTAGCTGAAGCTGCTTTGTAACTAACCAGCTCATTCCCATATGCAGTGAGCTTCCTCTCCATCTCCAAATACAACCTGCGAGAATAAAACAGCATGATGACACTGATTCAGTTGTCAGAACATGTCAAGAGTTTAACATGCAACTTTTCAGCCTTTGCCAGTCCCATATCATAGCATTAATGCTGACCTATGGACCAGTGCAGCTTGAAGTAGAATTACAACAAGGCAACTCCACTGGATATGACACACTGAATGGGACTGCTTGTGTATTTGTAATCAGAGTATTAGCATGATGAAATATCAAAATTTGGTGAGGAACTACATCAATCATAGACTACCTGTAATTCATTTCACTGTGTTGGTGAATTGATATATCTGACTAACAAGAAACAATGTAGAAAAGACAGACAGTGTTGAAGTTGTCATTTCCAGTCAACACTTAAAACAAAGGGAAGATCTTTTTAGAAACTCTGTTTGCAGGAGAGAAATAATGGCATACTTGAAATTCCAAAAGGCAGACGTAGCATCTATACAGGAGTTACATACAGCAGGAGAGGAGGAGGCAATGAAAATGAAAGAAGGATGGTATAAGGAGTGTGTGGTGTATGGATAGTGTTATGCAGCATATGTGCACCTGATAACAAAATTAATACAAGAGTAGGAAATTTTGAATGTCAGGCCGTTATTGGTGGAGACTAGACCCAAGTGTGGGACGAGATCAGCGATAAAAGTAAACGAAAGCCCTCACATAGACAATTCACATTTGGGCCTAGTGGATATTTCGAGACAAACGACATGAACTCACTTGAGAGAGAAGCCATTTTACTCCCATCATCATAAATCACACTCAAGGATAGCCCTTCAGTGCTATGACAGCAGAGGAACTCCAAACCATTTTTATATATTCGTTGGATCTAGAGATCAACTATTCGCTGTATGTGCAGCATTCAAGGGAAATTCATTGCCCACAAATCAGTATATTGATATTCTGGCCCCCATAGTGTATAAGGTGTATATAGAGGCGAAGATCTTGAAGAAGACTCTGGCATCACAACTGGAGGAAATATTACCAGAAAAATAAATGGGCTTTGTCAGGAACAGGGCCTCAGCAGATAACATGTGAAGACTTCTGCATCTAGCATGGTTTGAATAGTAATCATCTGACCTCGGTGGCCCTGTCACTTGATGCTCATGTCCAAGTTCAGATTTAGATGGGACTTTTGTCGATAGATAAAAAAATATTATTGCATAACATTATATATGTTATTGTATTGGACAGAAGTTTACAGTCATCTGTAAAAGTTCAAAGATAGAGACTATGTCTGTGAAGGTTCTCAGTCATCCAGGTCATGGTATCTTGCTGGGTTAAATCGTGGGCAACTGGACTTCTGGTTTACTTGAAGACGTTTTGCCACTCATCCGAGAAGCTTCTTCAGTTCTGAACAGACTAGTGGGGAGTCCTGCTACTAATACTAAGTTGGGTCGTTACCTCACACAAAGGAGTGTTGGTATCTGGTCACCCTCCCTGGCTGTCAGTCGTCTGAGGGTCGTTATGTCGTTAGCTTACCTGAAAGGGGTGTGAGTTTCGGGTCCCCCTCCATTGTTGTCAGAGTCACCTGTAAGTCGTTGGGTCGCTGAGTGGGTGGAGCAGCAGGTATCTGACTGGTTTTTGATCCTCTTGGGAAGAGATCCTGATCCTGATGCTACACAGACGCATGGCTCAACATACAGGTCAGTGCACTCCTCACTACACTGGACGGCGTACACTACATTGTCCAGCTTGTGCCTGGGTGTCTTGTCCTTGGGGTGGACTAGTCTCTGTCTCAGGGTGTTGCTGGGTTTGAAATGTAACGGGATGTTGTGTTTGTTAAAGATCCTCCTTAGTTTCTCTGATACACCAGAGACGTATGGCATGACCACACTCTTCTTCTTTGGGTTTTTGTCTTCTTTGTTATTGACCTTCTTTTTTATGGATTTGGAGAAAGCTCAGTTAGGGTAACCACAGCTCTTGAGCGCTTCCCTGACATGGGTTCTCTCTTTCTGCTTCCCTTCCGCTGCTGGTGGGAACACTCTGTGCCCTGTGAATGTCCTAATTTGTGTTCTAGCGTGTGGTGTGAGTCGAAGAGAAGGTACTGGTCTGTGTGTGTGGGTTTCCTGTAAACCTCAATGTTGAGGTTCCTGTCTTCTTCTATTTGAACTGAACAGTCCAAAAAAGAAAGGTGGTTGCCACTGACGCCCTCATGTGTGAACTTGATGTTTTGGTCCACTTCATTGATGTGTTTGGTGATGGCCTAGTCTGTTCAGAACTGAAGAAGCTGCTCGGATGAGTGGCGAAACATCTTCAAGTAAACCAGAAGTCCAGTTGCCCACGATTTAACCCTGCAAGAAGATAGAGACTAAAGACTCACAGAGATTTCTTTCCACACTGTCTTCTCCCTGAAGGAAAGAGAAACAGCGTTTTTAAAACATCAAGTGAAATGGAACCTCATCAGATGAACAATGTGCACTTACTGAAAACCAGTCCAACAATACAGCAGACGGAGACCAGGAGCACTAAGAAGCTGAAACATCCGAAGACAACTGCAACCACATAGTTTGGGAGACGGTTCAGCACTAGGGAGAGAAGGGAAAAAGAAGACTAGATCAAACCACCAGTCTCAACCATTTGGAAGAGCTGAACTCGAGCACCAATAGTCTTGAAACAAGTGAACCTTCTTCATCTAAATAGTGCTTCATGCTGCTAATGGCAGTGGCATTGTCAAAGCTGTTGGACACTTCACAGTGGTATGTCCCAGCACTGCTCCTCCCCACCGCCAGCATGAGAATGGACTGATTTGGAGGCTGGTTGACCACATAGTAGAAGCTTCCTCGCTCAGGCAAAAGGGTTTTGTTGAGGAACCATTGGTATCGTGGATGAGATCCCTTCGCTGCCTTGCAGAAGAACCTCAGGCCAATTACAGCATAGTTCTCACCAAAGTCGTAGTCATAATGCATCTTCACTGGCCCACCTACAGGTTCTGTTGGAGGCATAAGGATACAGATATTCAAACCAGTAGTGTTTCAGAGAATTATATTTGTCAAGAACAAACATACCAACTTCTAAGGGCAGCCAATGACTGTATGAGACCCGATTTCCATTGTAGGCCTGGCACTGGAGCCGTCCTAAATGTCGGCCCAAAACAAGTGGAATCTTAAAAGTGGCTTCTCTCTCATGAACTGTCACATTGGAAATGATTTCTGTCATGTTGTAGAGTGAGAAAGTGACTGGCAATGTCCCTCTTGTTGACTGGCAGGTGACCACAGCAGAGTAATTGCACGAATCGTCCTTCAACACGGTGAAAATTATTTCAGGCTCTGACACCTCATCTGTAGAAACAGCATGCAGAAGTGGGATTCGTTGAACTTTATTTTAAACAATCCTGTCACAGATGTTAAAAAGAGGACAACAAACCCTTGATGGTGATTACAACTTCTGAGCTGTTGGAGGTGAAGACCTTGGATGTGTTGTAGTAGTTGGTGGCAATGCACATATATGAGCCGCTGTCTGCAGAAGTGGTTCTGAGGGTGTGACATAAATGAGTTCCATTAAGTCCATGACATTAATTTCCCCCGCCAAGGAGGTTCTGTGTTTGTTTGCCTGTCAGTTAGGGAAATAACTCAAAAAGTTATGAGCAGATGAAAGATATATATATTTTTTTAATTTTCAGGAAATTATGCTAATGAGACATGGAACTTATGATCAATTTTGTGAAGATTCTTTGGCATTGCAAGATTTTCATCATAGTTTCTGTGTATTTAACTCCACAATGAATGGCGAGATTACAGCATTAGCAGTAGCAGTAGCTGTAGACTGTCTCTGTGGATCAACTGGTTAGTGCATTCAACTGAAAGTTGGTGGTTCCAGATCACCCAGGGACGGAGGTTTGTTTTTAAAAGGCAACGAGGAACCACACATGTGCAGTATCACAGAGGACTCAGCACAAATCAAATTTCTCTTTCTGATTTATGTATTATTACCTCCATCAAGGAGGCTTGCTGGCTTTGTCTGTCTATAATTGCTACTACAGTTGTTATCTACATTCATTCATTCATCATCTCCTGCTTGGTCTGATTACAGGTGGCGGTTGCTCTTGTCCCAGCTGTCAACGGGTAAACGGCAGGTACATCCTGGACGAGTCGCCAGCTCATCACAGGGCCACATGAATGACAGACAACCATTCACATGTTCACACTTATTGTGAAAAAGACAAATTAGGGGAGGTAAAAGTAAATTAACGGGGAACTCAAGTGTCTGTAGTAAAACCTGCCGGATAGGTGGGCCCGAGGACCGGTTTGGACATCCCCGGTCTAAATGGAGCCCATGCTCAGTCAACGGGTTTAAGCTCACCATGCCCAGTATTCAGAATTCAAAACATTTATTCACAAAATTTGTGACTTCTCAACTACGTCTTTCTTTAAGTTCACCAGTATGGTGTCTTTTATTTATTTTAACCACGAGAGAGAACCATGGCAGCCACCTACACCGACCGACCTGAAGATAGAGAGGTGGTTATCTGTGATAAAGTGGAGAGAAGACTGATTGAGAAGTCGACCATTCAGCAGCCACTTGTAGGAGACGTGATTTCCAGTTGTAAGTGTACAACTCATCTCCAATGTCTTCCCCTCAAAGAACTCCACTGGACCTGATCGGACAACAATTGCTGCACCTGCAACTGGTTCTGCAGGAAACAGACAAGAGATTCAGATCCTGGTCTAGAAAACATGGTAAAGGTCTAGAGATTTCCAAATCCAGAAGCGTACTTTATACTTGTTGGGTAAATATATTTATATTTATATTTATATTTATATTTATATTTATATTTATATTTATATTTATATTTATATTTATATTTATATTCATATTTATATTTATATTTATATTTATATTTATATTTATATTTATATTTATATTTATATTTTATGTTAGACTATCTTCATCACAGCAAATCAAGAAAGAAACAATGTTCTGATTTCCTGGTTTCCACCCTGATGACAAGACTCCATGAAGGCTATCCTCCTCAAAAACGGTACCGTGTGTAGTGTATATTGTCATCTTCCTTTCAATGTCTAATTAAGGAGAGAGGAATGGAGTAGACACATGGCTACTGCTCTCCCACACTCACCTGAAAAAAAAATCTTTTCACACGTAAGCTGAACCGCTCAGAGATGTGAACAGTACTTTGACAGTACTTTTTCTTTATGTACCATGGTCTCTGGAACCGGCGAAGACAGACAATACCAAAGAAGCTGCCGAGGCTAACGAGATTAGCATGCCTGTTCTGACTAGCATGCTGGGAAAACACCTTCGCTCCATTTCAACATCACTGTCCTTCAAGCTCAAACCGCCCCCTCAAACTTCACAATATCTCAAAGAAACCCATTGTTGTCAACTCATTTAAGAGCTTGACACAATTTCTTAAACACCATGGCTTAAATAAAACCCTCAATATCAGCCTAGATTTTGGAAAATCATACGTTTCCACCATCTTTATCTGGCCCCACATTTCACATCTGGCAAGATAAAGGCCTATTAAGTGTCTATTAAGTAAAGATATTCACCTCTGTCATGGAGCTTCTGAACTTGCTCAATTCGCCTCGGTTAGACTTTCTTCCATTTTCAGGCTGTCAAAGATTTACCCAAACATGAGTGACAGTTGCGGTGTGAGCACTCATCTACTCATCACACCCGTAGGTTCCGGTCTTGCCCAAACCTTTTTGTCACAGTTGCAACAGTATTTAATAAGTAACTTAACCCTGAACCTGCCACAGCCCGGTTTGGTGTTCCCCCACTTATGCCTAATCTCCCATTGACAAAGCGCTGCGAACTTACCTTCACAACTTTCATGTTTCTAACATCTTATTTAAATGGAAGTAGGCGCTCCCTCCCTCATACAACAGCTGGTTAAGGGAGGTCTAAATTCATATTCAACTAAAAAAAGATCAGGTTCTCACATATAGGATAAAGTAAAGCTTTCAACAAAACCTTCATAGAATATTTAGATGGGACTACCATTCACCCAGAAAGCAACTAGATGCCCCCCAACACACACATATACACACACACACACCTGTACTCAAGTACTCAAAACTCAGTTCTTCCTCACCCTGACTGAGGGTTTAGGACAGAGGGTGTAGCAATGTGCGGACTGTAAAGTCCATCGAGACAATTGTAAATTGTGATGTTAGGCTATACAAATAAATTGAATTGATTTGAATTGAACTCAATAACAAGATGTAAAAATACAATGTAAATATAAAAATGTCATGTGTTAATGTCTGCCAAAGAGGTTATGTTTTAATTATGTTTGTCTGACTGTCCATCTATGTGTTCGCAAAATAACTCAAAAAGTTATGAATGCATTTTAAGAAAATTTTAGGGAATGCTGACAATGGGACCATGAAGAGATGATAACATTTTGGTTGCGTTCTGGTCCTTTGCACAGCTGGCTTTTAATGAAAGCTTGGTGATTCTAACTCACTCAGGATGGACTGCTGTTGTTTGTTTTACCACTGAAAAAAGTAAAAGAAGAAGACAAAAACAACAAAAAGAACAAATAACACTCAGAGTGCATGATATGTATATCAAGGTTGCTAATGATGTTTTGAATAACTATCTGACTACTGATATCCACATTATTTTAAATGCTCATGGCATGGTTTGATGAGTTTATTAGAGTCCATAAAAAGAATGAATATTGGCTGAAAATGAGCTGCTTGGTGGAGGTCTGTGTAACAGTGGATAAAGATGCTCACCGATGACTTTCAGGTAGTGTGTGCGGCTGACAGTTGGCTGTATGTCAGAGTTGTTCTGTCCACTGGCCACACACTCCAGGTTGCCCTCATGAAAAGCCGTTGCTATGATGGGAAAGGCTGCTACCTCCCCATTCAGAGAAGTATATTCACCCAACAGCTTGTTACGGTTTCCCTCCCTTGAAGATACTGAAAATCAGATGGATGTCTACCATTGCATAAAACATTATAGCGTGGTTTTGGAATACCTACTTGAATAACTCAAGCAGAATATATTCATTCCTTGGGTAGAGCAACAGCTCACAATGAAATTCTTCAACGTAATTCACAATAGTCACTGAGGGGCCAAACAGCTGCGGACGCCCCAGAATGGACTGATCTATCGATAAAATAGATGGATATTTTTTAGATTTTTAGAAAATCAAAGATTAAGAAAGACCGACACTTCACAGACTTACTGCCGTCTTTACTGCAGCAGCACAGCCCTGCAGGGGAGGGTAGATGCAGTGTTTTACAGATATGAAATAATTGTTTTGCAGAGGTGTTTGTGTTGATGAGCTCACCAAACATGGCCATAAGGACAGCAAACATTCTTGAAGAGAGACGATCCAACTGCCGACTTCAAACATTTGTTGTTGCCGTGGACTGGAACACTTGACGGAACACACACGTGTGCACACTCTTTCAAACATGTGTAAATAACTGATAGCGTCACACTAGACCACCCTGTTGTACCCTCCCTCTCTTCAACACCACACACATACATTTTTGTCTCTTCTGCTATAACAGTAATGATCAAATGATGGCTGGAACGGTGTGAAACAGGAATGACAGCTCCATTTTTTCACTTTTACAATCAGTAAGAAAAAAACAAGATGCAGATATTTAAGTAAACATGGTGAAAATTATTACTAAAGAAATCAACACATGTATGTAAATAATGAACAATGACATAATAATAATAACATAATGATTATTAATTAAACTGATTTATTCAATTATTTAGATAATAACAGATTGACATTCCTTACCTGATGTTTACACATCACATACAGTATGTACAGGAAGTTACAAAGACATTATATAGAACAAGTTCATACTATTGGACAAAAATACTGGAAACTGTGGTTTACCACCACAAATCCATAGTAAATACAAAGAGGGAATGTGGTGTGGAGAAACCTAATCATAGTTTAATAATAATAGCTGCAACCTATAACCGGAATAAGCGGAAGAAGATGAATGAATAAATGAATGAATAATACAAAAAATAAAGATAATTGTAAAATAGCCATATTTGTAGTCATACAAGGTAATTAAGGATTTATGGAAGAGTCCAATCTATTACTTGAATAAAATATTTTGTATGTCTCTTAGTGAAGTTCATTTAGGAAAACTGCCAGAGGAAATAAAGATGCCTTAGAGGAATAAATAAAGATCTCTTCTTAATCATTAGAGAAGCAGTAATGATACTAACAACATGAAATTGGAAAATAAAGCCAACTTAAGTCATTATTAATGGAAAATGGTTGTGAATAAAATGTGTGGAAATGGAGAAGGTAATTATAATTATGAGAATAAGAAATAAATGGCACAAATTTGAAGAAAAAAATAAACACAAACAAGATATTTTTTTCTTTAAGAAATATTTAATTATTGCAAGTATTGCACCTGCACAAGAGGAGGCGTCCTTCCGATGAAAGATGAGTTTGATGATGAAGTTCTTCATGTTGTAATCTCCGTGGTCTACATGGGAAGAAATCACCAGTTATCACTGAGCAGCGGTTTTATTTCTCAGGCATGAAGCAAGAATGTTGTCATAGCATAAATATTTGTACGGCAGCTGTTTAGTTACTTAGAAGCAGAAGATTAATATAATAATCTATAATAATGTACAGTATCTCACAAAACTGAGTACACCCCTCACGTTTTTCTTATTTATTTATTCATTTATTATTTTATCATCTTTGAGGGAACCCATGAATGCTAACATGTACTGTCACATACTGAAGCATGATCCCCTCCTTTGGGAAACAATATTTTCAACATGACAACAGACCCACACACACCTCAAATATGTTGAGGGTAAAGGCGGTAAATGTCCAGA
Organism: Aeoliscus strigatus; assembly: GCA_901007665.1. Classification (NCBI taxonomy): domain Eukaryota; kingdom Metazoa; phylum Chordata; class Actinopteri; order Syngnathiformes; family Centriscidae; genus Aeoliscus; species Aeoliscus strigatus. The sequence continues at coordinate 101,692 of CAAKHB010007389.1, forward strand.
CGTAGAGCCTATTGAGCATCTGTGGGGCATCTCCATGCCCAAGAGACTGAAGGCAGGGATGGAAAAAAATGGGAGCCACACAAAATATTGACATTCATTCAACCTGGTTGAGTCACCAGCTGAAGGACAGACAACCATTCACACTCACATTCATGCCTACGGGTGATTTCCAGTGACCAATTAACCTCAACATGCTTTTGAAGGTGGAAGGAAGCTGGAGTACCTGGAGAGAACCCACACAGAGCATGAAACTCCACAAAAAATGACCCCAGGAAGCAAACCAGGGACCTTCTTGCTATGAGGCAACAGTGCTAACCACTAATACCACCGTGTCACACAAAACATTGACAATTTGGGCCCGATTTGGACATTTTCACTTGGGGGCATACTCCCTCAAGTTAGATAGACAGATAGATACTTTATTGATCTCCTGAGAGAAATTCACAACTGTTGCCAACAGTTTAGATGTTGATAGCTGTGTGTTGAGTTATTATCTCTGTTACTTTACTGTATACTGTCTACTTTAAGTTGTCACACGTGTTACGTGAAAAGGTACAGTTCAACGTTTGCTTAAATGTGAGGGGAGTACTCGCTTTTGTGAGATACGCATTCTCTTGCTCTAAGTAAAGGATGAATGTTAATATATGATATGTTTTCTTTCACTGGTTCACCATGACGTTGAAAACAGTTGTTTATCACTGTGAAGCAGCTTGTTTACCTGATTGTGTACATCTTTGTCTACAGAGTCGGTATCGGCCTGCTGGCTCTCTGACTGGGATGATGGTGCAGACTGATGAAAGGCATCACAACTAAGAATGGACACAAACAATTTAAATGACAGAAAATACAAACGTATTTCTGTCTACTTTGATAATGCTCACTTTGTTGCTGCAGTATAGAAAGAAC